>JARBWK010000002.1:94871-123958 GCA_030556195.1 Anolis apletophallus
ACAATATATATTTTTAACCAATACCACACCTAATCCACTCCACTTTCCCTATAAACCTCTATATTCTCTCCCCAGGCTTCATTTCTCCCACAGCCTTTCATAGCTTTCCAAGTTTGCATCCCTGTAACTTTGGGGGAGATGCGTGCACCCCGAAGCCTGTCCTTAATTACTCCTCCTCCATGATGCCCCCTTGCAGGGCCAAAAGCGTTCTGTGGGAAAGGAAAGCGAGGGCTCTCTAGGAATATTCATGTCATTGTTGGACGATGTAATTATTCTTGCCATCAAAGGCGGGAGGGACTAATCAGGAGCTGGGGGGCTTCTCGCCTCTCGCACTCCACGGCTTCAAAGGCAACTTTTAAGAAGCATTAATTAAACAGCTTGAGTACCCAACCCGCCTTTGGTTTTTTAAACTAATTCCCTTCTAATGGCATAAAGTGGGCAATAACCTCCCAGCAGCCACCCATATTTCTCCGTAATGAGAGAATAGGGACACTGCTTCCATCGCCACTTAAACCGCTGCCGAACTTCATATTTACATGATGGCAAAGCAAAGCAGGGATGAATGACTTGGTGGCTAATGGTGCCCTCTTTCACATGAGAATAATGATGGTTCGGTCTAGTGATTTACCTGGAGCAGACATGTCGTGGCCAAGGCCAAGGAAGAGGTCCTCCTTGGGTTGGTGCCTGAGAGTGGCAATTATAAAATAACCGGTCGAAATTGAAAGCGGTGTGGAGCAACATTCTTCTAATGTAGGACTTGAGATGGATGCCAGGCACTGTGGCGCCCCCACGGGGCTGGTTTTAGATCTATATTCTGTATTTTGGTTGCCTTCACCTGCAAGGCCTTTGTGCTATTGTCCAGCTATGTGGCCTTGATGGGAAGAGTTGTGTCTTGGCTCCAAACCTGACGTCACCGCTCCTAACTCCTCCTCTTCTGGAGTTTACCTGAGAGGCAGGACTTCCTCTCTGGTCTCATTCCAAGGATAGCACATGGACGAAGCACGTGGAAATCTAAAGCTCTCGGTGAGACAACACATCTTTGTCCACAAATAGCTTTCTCCCAATGCTCTCAAGCCAGGATTGCAGTGATAGGGAGGCCAGCCCTTCACCCAAAGACTGTAATCTCTGGGGACCCCAGGACTTCATGTGCCGGAGGACCATTTGAGGAGCAACAAAGGAAACCTGGAATCGAAGAAAGGCACCATCACTCTGCAAACAAAGAGGCAAGTGATCGCATCCTTTTTCAAGGACTTCCTTTTGCAACCAACTAAGCTTTTTGGGCCATCGGTTTTACTGGTTGTTATTCAATAAATCTTGTTTGAGTTCACCTCTTCTGAGTCCTGAACTCATTGCTCATAGACTCTCCAGGTTCTCTTTATGGGAAGGCTAGAACGCTACCCCAGGGTCTATAGAAGCTTCTCCATTTCTTAAAGCCCCTTTTCCAGGCCCTGGGCGGGACGCCACAGGCACCTTGCTGTTGGCACAATTCAGAGATCTGGCAAGCCAAGCCAAATAAGGGCTTTTCTAAGGTGGTGCCATGCTCATGGAATGAATGATCTCTCCCAGTGAGTCTACGGGCCCTTCCATGCAGCCATATCACCCAGAATATCAAGGCAGAAAATCCCACAATATCTGCTTTGAATTGAGTTATCAGGATTTCCAGGCATGATACTTCGTTGTGAGATTTAGAGGCTCCCAAGATGGCCACTGTGGGACTTCTGCAGGAAACTTCAGCAGAACCTTTACCCCAGGAGCCTCCGCAGCAAACAGGAGAGTGGCCAGGTGCCATCCCTGTCAACAAAAGAAGCAAGCGCTACAAAAGGCAAAAACACGAGATTTCCAGGTGTGGGAATATTGCGGTTTTGAGCCAAATATGTGATCTTCGCATGTCTGTATGTCCCTGCAATTCGGAATCACAGGATTTGTAAATCTGGGGTTGTTCCCAGGTTTTAGGTGTTTGTTCCTGATTGGTCAGTGCCTAAAAAAAGGTGATACTTGAGTAGAAGGCAAAAACTTTGTATGTGTGCCAGAAACTTCATGAAATGTGTGGAGGGCACATTTTCTCTGGCCTGGACAAAGTTGTGGCTCCCTAGTCAATGTTGTACATCTTTTCACAAAAGAGCAATCAGGAACAGCCATGTATAACCCAGGAACAGCACCCTGTTGTTTATTGTCATGGGTACACAACCAAATCTGTCTGGACAGATGGCCAGGCAGCCAGGCTCTAAAAAGTGCCAGTTGTATTCCTGGTTTGAAAGTGTGTATTCCTGTTTGATTGTGCACTGCTGGCTTGTGCGGAAGTGGTCCTACCCCGCAAACTTTCTTTGTGCAGCAGACACTTCATGAAATATCTTTGGGGGGGGGGACAGTTTCTCTGGCCAGGACAAGGAACAGAACTGTGCACGCATCTCCCCCAAAGTTACAGGGATACAAACTTGGAGTGGATTAGGTGTGGTATTGGTTAAACTTGGAAAGGATGCAAACTTGGAAAGCTATGAAAGGCTGTGGTAGAAATGAACCCTGGGGAGAGAGAATATAGAGGTTTATAGGGAAAGTGGAGTGGATTAGGGGGCAAAAAATCTCGGGACTTCAAAAGAGGTCCAGATACAGACCTGTTGGTCCTGGGATTTCTGCCTCCATTGTCCAGACTTGATGCTTTGTTCCAAGATTTAGAGACTCCCAAGATGGCCACCATGGGACTTCCGCTGGAAACTTTGGTAGTTGTTTTTTTAAAAAAACAACAACAAAACAAAAAACCTCAAGATGCAAATATGCGGATATGTGCAGAACCACTGCAGTGAATCATTGCAAAAGTTAGAACATAAGAACATAAGAACATAAGAAGAGCCATGCTGAATCGGACCTCAGCCCATCTAGTCCAGCATTCTGTATCACACAGTGGCCCACCAGTTGTACACGGGGATCTCGAGCAGAAGGGAGGGCAAAACCCTGACCTGCTCCCGACCCCCCACAACCAGTACCCGGGGAAATCCTGCCTACCTCAACCAACTCCGAGGTGGCACTTGGATGTCCTTTTCAGTAACTACCGATACACTTGGTATCCATGAATCTGTCTAATCCTGCCTTGAAGCTGTCCAGGCTGACCGCTGTCACAACCTCCTCTGGAAGTGAGTTCCATAACCCAATGACCCTCTGGGTGAAGAAATATTTCCCTTTATTAGTCCTAACTTTCCTACCTTGGAGCTTCAGGAGTGCCCTCTAGTCCTAGTGTTTTGTGACAAAGAAAATAATTTTTCTTTATTCACCTTTTCTATCCCATGCATGATTTTATACACTTCGATCAAGTCACCTCTTAGACGCCGTCTTTCAAGGCTGAAAAGACCAAGGCGTTGCAACCTGGTTTCATAAGGGAGCCGCTCCATCCCTTGGATCATTCTTGTTGCCCTTTTCTGTACCTTTTCCAGTTCCGTTATATCCTTCTTAAGGTCTAAGCCAATGGGAGGAGAGAGGGGGAATGAATGGAATAATGAGTCAGGGTTTTGAAGACTAAGATGTGTTAATGAAGTTTTGAGATTATAACATGTCTGATTGGCAAGGGAAGACCCCTGCAGTTCTGCAATCTTACCACCTATTGTTTGGTTCTTGGAATAAATGGTTTTCCTGGGTTTGGTCATGGGTCTGGCCGTCTGTCATTTCCTAGGTGGCATGTTCTATGTGTAGCAATTTGGCTATGTCCTGGGTTTGAGTCTTGTGAAATGACCCTCCATGTTATACAAAGGATGTGGCCAGGTGGCCTTTCCTGTCTTTTGAAATAATCATTGATACCTGGGAGAGGCTAATTAGCACTCTTCAGTCTTGCAAAGGCTTATGCCGGATTCTTCCTAAATGTTTGGGGGCTTCCTTACAGTCAGTATAATTTATCTTTCTAAAAATACATTTCATGGGGGTTAGGGCATGCAAAGGGAGAACTTACACAGAAGTCTAGGAAAATATAGGAAAATATCATGCTTGACTTTCATACAGCTTTGGTATTTCATACAATTTCATAGCGAGAGAGTCCAGGGAAACAATTATTTCATATTCAGGGAGTAGAAAGAAAGTCCATCTGTGTCCTTGGGAAAAACTATAAGAGAAAAGTCCTTTTTGCTAATAACCAGAGGAGAGTCCAAACACACGGAAGTCCTTGGAAAACTGTGTCTCTCAAATCACTCAGGGCTTTCCCCTGTTGGCCTGTCCGCATACAACTCCGTGCACAAAGAGTCCATGGCTTCAGGTCAAGTGAGGCAAGAAAACAGAGAGGTAGAAATGGCTGAAGGTCTTTTGGTGCCAAATCCCAGCCTTTTGTGCTAGAGATGCCAGACCACATATGCAGGAACGTTGGAACTCAGGGCTGAATGTCAATGAAACAGGGACTCGGGGGCTCGACTTCATATGTGTCTACAGAGATCGATGCCAATGACTATTGACATTACTGTTAATTAAGTAGTTATATCCTGGAGCTTTCTTTTTGTAGCAAGGGGGGGAGATGCCAGAAGCAGAAAAAAACAGGGATAGTTTCCTAGTCCAACAAGCTCTGGCAAACATTAATTGTAACAATATGCACATGTAAATGGGGGGGGGGACATTTTGGAGACCACACAAATGTCATCCCCCCCCCCAATGTATCCAGAGATAACTTTTTTGCTTTATCTACCTGCACTTTTGAGAGAGCAATAGTGATAAGAGTTAAGTCATTTTCAGTGATATTATATACAGTGTGTGTGTGTGTGTGTGTGTATATATATATATATATATCCTTGCATCCTTTCCAAGTTTAACCAATACCACACCTAATCCACTCCAAGTTTGCATCCCTGTAACTTTGGGGGAGATGCGTGCACAGTTCTGTTCCTTGTCCTGGCCAGAGAAACTATGCTTTTATACTGCCTCAGCCCGAAGGCGACTCGAGGCGGTGCAAAGCGGCAGCAAGTGCCCACTAGGCATGAGAAAAATGAAACGGAAATTAAAAGGATTCGTAAGAGATTCGTATGTAATGGGACTTTTGAGGTTTTACGTATCGCTGCCGCGATCCCGGAAGTAGACTTCCTTTTACGGTCCTTGAGGCCAACAATTTGCGTTATGATCGTAAGAAATTCTTAATTATTAATTAATTAATTATTGTACTACGTACTCACTTCTCCCTCTCTTCTCCCCCTCATTTCCTTCCCGCCTTCATTCAGCTTCTTCTTTTTCCCGCATTTCTATGGGGAACTGGAAGTGACGCTGCTGCTAGGTAGGCAATGCATTCTGGAAAGTGTAGTCCTCCAGGCTTCCCCCCTCCTTCTCTTCCCCGTTGCTCTGCTGCCATGCCCCATCGCAGGGGCCAGCTTCACACACACACACGCGCACGCTTCTCCTCCTCTCTCTCCAGGCTTTCCCCCCCTCCTTCTCTTCCCCGTTGCTCTGCTGCCATGCCCCATCGCAAGGGCCAGCTTCACACACACACACCGCGCGCGCGCGCGTCTCCTCCTCTCTCTCCACGCTTCCCCCTTCTCTTCCCCATTGCTCTGCTGCCATGCCCCATCGCAGGGTCCAGCTTCACACACACACACGTGCGCGCTTCTCCTCCTCTCTCTCCCTGCGCTCTCTCAGATGCTTCTCTTCCCCATTGCTCTGCCATGCCCCATTGCAGGGGCCAGCTTCAGCCCTCCAGGTATGTGTTTTGGACTTCAACTCCCACCATTCCTCACAGCCTCAGGCCTCTTCCTTTTCCTCTCAGCCTGGGCAAACTTGGGCCCTCGCTCCCTCAGGATCGGGGTGAGAGAGAGGCAGCGAGGAGCGAGGGGGGGCTCCTCCTCCTTTTCTTTTGCTGCTTCCAAGAATAGAAAACCCCCTCCCTCCCTCCCTTCCTCCTTCCCCCTCCCTCCTTCCTATTTGGAGAGTCCCATCTAGAATTCAGTGTGGTTTATTCAAGTTTTGGCCTACAACTCCCAGAAATCCCAGCCAATTTACCAGCGGTTAGGATTTCTGGGAGTTGTAGGCCAAAACCATCTGGAATGCGCATGCTCTGGCATACGAATTACTAACGACTTTCGTTAGTACTTCAGTTACATTTCCTAAATTTTGGGGAAATTTTTTGTAAGTCTTTTATATACTAATCAAAAAAATCCCCCCCCCCCATTTGATTTAAGAATCGCCATTTTTGGATTCTAAACCATGCCTAGTGCCCACATACAACACATTATAAGATAAAAACAATCATATAAAACCATATAAATTAACAATTAAAACTACAAAATACAAATCTCAGCTCCACAATCTTAAAACCGGGGTCCGTCTCGTCATCATGCTAATCCTTTGATCTCGATTAATTAAAGTTCGTCTGCAAATGTTTGCTCGAAGAGCCAAGTCTTGACTTTCTTATGAAATGTCAGGAGGGAGGGGGCCGATCTGATGTCACCAGGAAGGGAGTTCCAAAGCCGAGGAGCCACCACTCAGAAGGCCCTGTCTCTTGTCCTCGCTAGACGCGCCTGCAAAGCGAGACCGAGAACAGGGCCTCTCCGGGTGATCTTAAACATCTTGATGGTTCATAGGGAGAGATACGTTCGGACAAGTAAGTTGGACCAGAACGATTTAGAGCTTTAAAGGCCAAAACCAGCACTTATATAATTAATATAATATATAATTTCTTATTTATTTTTACAGTACTTATATTCCACCCTTCTCACCCTGAAGGGGACGCACAATGCACACATACACGTCAAACATTCAATGCCGTTTTTAGACACACAAGACAGACAGACAGATAGAGGTATTTCAGCATTTTCCAACTTTAGCGCCTGGAAGTCATACTCAATTCTGGCCACAGGGGGGGCGCCCAACTATTATAACACGCGCACACACTTTTCATTATTTTTAAAACTCATTATCACCTGTGTTTTTACCTCTTCTGAGTGACGTCTTCTCCGGATCCACCAGAAACTGATTCAGAATGTCCATGTTGTTTTCAAACGTCATTTGCCAGATAGTAAAAAAGTAGGCAAGAAAGTTCCTGTTCTAAAAATAGAAACTGGCTGGGCATGCATCTTGATTTCCCCAAACTGTGGCTTAGGCCTGAAAACAGGACCGGACAAAGGTAAAAAATTATAGTAAGCCAACCTTTATTTGGCGCCCCCGGGTCTTCAGTGTGGTGATGATGGCGCGCTGGAGCACACATGTACGCAAACATGTGTGCTCCAGCATGGGCTATTGGGCCCAAGTGCTTCTGGATGAAAAAGATGGGGGAACATTTTGCAGCTGGGGTGGAGCCTCCTGCCTCTGGCTGCAAAATGTTCCCTGACTTGTCCTTTTCGCCTCTTGGGAAAGCGTCTCGCAACACGCTCCACCAGAGGCGCTTGGTCCCAATAGTGCATGCGTAAAAGTTTCGCATGCGCTATTAAAACAGAACACAAGAGGATGAAAAGGACAAGCCAGGGAACATTTTGCAGCTGGGGTGGAGCCTCCTGCCTGCGAGCCGGCCGGCTGGCCGCAGCAATGGCACGGCATGATGTGCCAAAGCTGGCCACATGGCGCCCTGAGGCGGCCGCTTACTTTGCCTCCACTAAGATCCGCCCCTGCCTGCAAATGTGATAATAGATTGGATAAATCAAACAAAGTTCTTTACAATGAAGTAAATGCCTTCTTCCCCTTCCGTAAGAGACTTATTATTCCAATGAGACATTTGCCTGCTTCAGGCTAGCTATTTTTTCCTCATGTTGCTATGGCCTACCTTTGGGCATGATGTGCTCTCTCTAGGGATCACGGAAGGAAGGAAGGAAGGAAGGAAGGAAGGGGAGGAATTCTTCACAGCTCTTTCGTCTGTTATTGACCTTCAGCTTGAGATCTGTAACGTGAATTTGCATTTCCAACTTTTGGGAATTTCCCAAAAGACAGAGAAGATGAAAGTGCAGGAATTCACAATCTTGGTACTTCGCCCCTCTCAAGGCACTGGCCTTTGAGTCAACACAGCCTGCCTTTGCCATTTCAGAAAGGTGGAGCAGCCATGAGCTCATCACCAAGCACCAATATTTTCTCGTCTGGAAGTACATTCTTTCTTGTTGTTTTTTTACTCTGCTCCTGTGCGTTTAAGGTTCCGCCTGCCGTATTTTGTAAGACACTCAATGGGGGGTGTTTGGGGTTTGGACAAGGCTGGAGGGCTGCACATTTATCTGGGAGGAAGCTGCATGTAAGCTTCAACAAGGCATGGTAGCCATTCTGTTCTGAAGTCTGAGGCTACAAGAGAGCTCCCACTCCAAATAACAGGTGCAAAGGTCACCACCTGTAGCTTCATTGAGTTCTCTTGCGCTGTCCCTGGTGTCTTTTTTTAAAGTGGCAGTTCTTATAGAATCCAACAGAGGGCAGTAACAGACATCTATTATTTGTGATATCATGCATTTATAGTGTATGGATATATAGACCAGTAAGGATTTATAGTAGACTGGTGAAAAGCTCATTGACAAATGAGACAGAATTTAAAAACAACCAGAAAGTCACAACTATATGGCTGTTTAGGGAGTTAAATTTTTTTTCTGGATCATCATGGCAAGATATACTCCAAATGTAGGAATAAAAGGAATGTGCCGCCGCACCCGGGCTGTAGTTGCCTAGTAAATGCCTAGTAAAATGCAAGGACGTGGTCACTCTATACTGATGGATTGCTTCTTGCCTTCCTTTAAGGCTCGGGGCTCCAAGGACCAAACTAGACACTCTTGTTAACTCAAAAGGTTTTATTGTTCATTACATGAGTTAACTTCACGCAGGTTCTTCACTTAATTCCCCAAACAACATAGGAAAGTTCTTACATTACAGTTTCTCTGCAGCTTTGGTCCAGAAGCTTTAGCCGGACGGCTCTCCGAGTCCTTTCTTTCTCTATGGCCCCGAGGTAAGGACACTCAAGGCCCCAGTCAGATGGCCTAAACTGAAGGGATGAAACCTTCCTATGGATGCCAAATCACTGGTTTGAAGGCGCTTGGGACTCCTCAGGGTCGCTCAACCTTCCGATATGCTGAGCATTCTGTATGAGTCCTAAGGATAATCAGATGCTGTATTGGAAGATAGCCTGGCTAAGGTCTGGCCTGGCAAACCTTCAGTCATGTCCTTTCAGCAGGAGTCTAATGAATGTAAAATGGCATACTCCACGGATCCCTGGAAAAAGGGGCGGAACAAAGTCAACTGGGCTCTGCAAACGATGATTGGCAGGTGCTAGGGACCAATCAATGCAAATAAACCTTTAGCAAACTGTGCAAGCTGGAAAAAACACATTTTAACCAAGCAAACCTTTGCAAATTCAAGATTATCTATGCAGGTGGTGTGCACTGCACCGTCACAAGAAAGCTGACTGTGTTGTGTGTGTGTGTGAGCAGTTGGCTGGGAAATATGCACTTGTCTTCCTCTTCTCTTCTCTTCTCCCTTTTTGGACATATTGAGGATTCGTGCCAAGTTTAGTTCTAATCCATCATTATTTGAGTCCACAGTGCTCGCTGGATGTAGGAGAACTACATCTCCCAAACTCAAGGTCGATTCAATTGATATTAGGTAGAATGTAGTTCAGCCTTTAGGTGTGGCCCTCCATAATATTTTTTGGCTCTCGTGTGGCCCCTTGGAAAAAATAATTGCCCACCCCTGGTCTAGGGCCTGTGTACCTGAGGGACCACCTCTCCCAGTACGTTCCCCAGAGATCACTCCAGTCTGAAGTTCAAAATCTTCTCAATGTCCCCTCCGTTCAGACATACCACCCATCTTCCACCAGGCAGCGTGCTTTCTCGGTGGTGGCACCGACTCTGTGAAATGCTCTTCTCGACGAAGTGCAAGGAATTAGAGAACTATCCTCCTTTCGTAGGGCGTGCAAAACAGTCCTTTTCCGTCAAGCTTTTCCACCTGACTGACGTAACATCCCTGGTCAACTTAATTCATTGTATTACTGAATAGTTAGGTTTAGTTTTAATTCGTGTTGTGTGTAGTTTAATAGTCTGTATTAGTTTTATTCTGTGCTGTGTGTTGTTTTATATTATGTAAATCGCCCCGAGCCCATCGGGAATGGAATGGTATAGAAATCAAAGCAATCAATCAATCAATCAATAAAAAGAATGGGCAGATGCCTGCCTGGGTTTTCATCAAACTCACCACAATGTTGCCCAGGTTGTCTTAGTGAAGCATTGGTCTCCGTTCCATTCCTGCTGGGCTGCACCTGCGCTTCCCCCAGCCTCTCACAACTGCGCAACCGCCACTTGGAATAATTTGCAAGGTGCTTATTAATCTCTTTTGTTATGTTAATATAAGGTGAAAGTCAACACAAGTATTAATTGCAGATCCATTTAGCAGATTTGCATTGAAACAAGTCGTCTTCCACCTTTCATCTTCTTCTCCCAGTATCTATTTTTTAATTAACCCAACAAGAAAGGCAATTTCCAGGAAATGTTTTCAATTTTTGCTCCCAGTGATAATCAGTGGCTCGTTATCTTTAATTACACTGGTATTATATCTCTTCCCCCCCCCCCCGGGTTATTTTCTTCCCTCCCCATGAAACCAGCTCACAGAGGCATCTCTAGGAGAAAACACCAGCACGGGAAACAAATGGTGTACTCAGATACCCATCCTGCTACTCCAGGACTAGCCACTAAACACACTACTTTCGTCAATAAATTGAAGAAATGAAACATCTACTTTTGGAAGGAGATGGGGGTGCTTAACCTTGTCTCTATCTGCTGTGTTTCCTTCACAGCAGGGGTAGGGAACCTATGGCTCGGGAGCCAGATGTGGCTCTTTTCATGATTGCATCTGCCGCTCCAGAGCAGCCTGGGCCTCGGTTTTCCAGCATGCACCAGGGAGGAGTGACGCAAATGAGCTGCAACTGGCGCTTCCGTGCCGCCATCACCGCCTCTTCCTCATCCCCAGCTGCTCAGGGCCCTGCGTCCTCTTCGCTGGGGATGGCGGAGTCTGGCGGCGGCAGCAGCGCCTCATCCTTGGCTTCCTCTTCGTCCTCTGCCATGGGCTTCAGGGGAGGCGGGCCAGGCCATGGCACCGCAGACCCGGCCTCGCTGCGCCCGGGGATGCCCATCTCATCGCCATCATCGTCGGGCAGCTCAAGAGCCGCGGCCTCTTCAACACCTTCTGGAGGGACTACCTCGCCAACGTCAACACCAAGGTCCTCCTTGGCCCCGCACCTTCCTTCCTTCCTTCCTTCCTTCCATCCATCCATCTTTTCTCTTCCTTTCTTTTTCCCTCTCTTTTTCTTTCATTCTTTTTCCTACCTCTCTCCCTACCTTCTTTCCTCCCTCCCTCCCTCTTCATTCCTTCCTTCGTCTTCCATTCTTTCCTTCTCTCCTTCCTTTTCCCTCCATTTATCCCCTTCCTTCTTTCCTCCATTCTCCCTCTTCCTTCTTTCTTTCTCCCCTTCACCCTTCCCCTCGTCACATGGCAGAAAGGGTGGTAATGCACAGCAATGGCAAAAGGGGAGGAAAGTGTGAGTAACTCCATAGGAGCTACCCAAACGACACTTTCCTCCCTGTAGGGAAGGAGAAAACACCTTTTGGCACTTCTCCACTTTGGGAGGAATGTGGGCGGGGCCTGCTGTGCGTTGTGTGATGGCACACAACACACCCCGTCTTTACCATGACTGAAATCGGTAAAACATGGCAAAAATGCCCCGTGTGAAGAGGTCCCATGTCCAACACTCAAACCACTACACCACACTGACAAATCAGTATTGAATTTGTATTTTGAATGCTGATTCAGAGATGGAGGGAAGAACCCAACACTTTTCGGAATTATGTTCTAAAAATACATTAAAACATTCTGCTGTCCGAGAACCACAAAAGAGCACATAACTTTGCATTCAGAAGATTCGATATTTCATCCCATTCAGTTGAAAGTTTTCTTAAAATAAGGACAGAAAATAAAATACCTGTGTTCAACAGTCGGGAGATGTGGAAGCTCAATAGCAGTTGGCCATTTGAAGCCATTCAATTTTTGATTTGTTCTCAAAACATACCAGAACATACATAGAAGAGCCTTGAAGGGATGCAACTGGTCTGGAGATATTCCAATCCACTGTCTGTTTACAGAGAGAAGCGCATAAAGAGAAGGAACAATAGCAGGAAGGAAACTAGCAACACAAAGGAAATGTCACCCTTTGGAAAAAAAATGGAACAATTATTTGTGTTCTTCTATCAACAGGATGTCCGTTCACCGAAGTCTTGTTGCTTTATGTTTTTGCGTTTGGAAAGAGACGTCCCATTCTAACCAAATGTTTTGACCAAAACCTAGAAAGTTGCTTTTTTAAAACTAATTAGTTATAGTTATGCTGGTCAAATACCAAATAGCTAGTTACATTATAGTTACAACTGAAATTAATTATTTCTTGTTCTGCATAAATAATCAAAATAGCTACTTTTAGCTACTTTTGAAATATTCTATTAGAATTCTGTTTATTTAGTGGTGTGGGACAAAAAAATAAGCCAGCATTTGAACTGGATCACATCCCTGTAACTGTAATAAAAAGTTAAAAATACAATCACCTCTTCATAATCGTGGAACCCATATCCACGATTTCACTTAACTGTGCCTAGGGGGAAATGGCCTCTCTAGGAATTTGCTAGGTCTTTAGAGTGATTCCTCCAGATGTTATTACAGAGTTGCATTGGAGGATGTAGCAAAGTCCCAGGGTGATATCTGCAATGCAACTCCATGGTATCCTTGGGGTAGAAGTGACGTAATTCAGTGGCGTTTGATTGTATCCACAGTTTCATCTAACCAGGTATGTATCCCTCATGAATATAGGGCCTCATTCTATACACAGAAGAAATAAAATATATAATGTAATAGTAATATATACTACTAATATTGTGCTATGGTAATAATATAATATATTGTATTTACATATTAGATATTGCTTGTAAGCCGCTCTGAGTCCCCTTCGGGGTGAGAAGGGCAGCATAGAAATGTCGTAAATAAATAAATAAATAAATAATAAAAGTTATGTCTCATTCTACACTATAGAATTAATACAGCATGACACCACTTGAACTATGATGGCCCAGTGTTATGGAGGGCACTTCCAGACATGCCCTATATCCCAAGATTATATTCCGCCCTTCTCACCCCACAAGGGACTCAGGGCGGATTACAATGCAACATATAGACATACAACATATAGATTGAGACACAGAGGCTACTGACATTTCAGCTTCTGGCCACCAGGAGGAGCTGTCGCATACTTTCACATATGTCCTGTAGATATTTTATGGCCTCATAAATCAGTTAAAATTAGCCTCCCCACAACGTAGTACCTTAAATTTCCTACTTGACAGATGCAACTGTCTTTCGGGTTGCAAAGGTCAACAACAAGCTACATTTGTCACAATGCTGGGTCCTGGCCCGGCCCCTTAAGCACACACACAGAGACAATGATCAATTAACTATTTATTGAATAAGAAAGAACAGGTGAAAAAGTAAATTGTCCAATTAAGAAATTGTCAAATTGTCCAAAGTGAAAACACGTGAAGCACAAAAGCAAAAAGCAAAGAATCCAAAAACAAGGCAATCCGTAGAAACAAGGCAAGGCAAAGTCCATGGAAATACAAGGTTCGTAACAATGTCCTTAGCAGGGTACTTGGCAAAACAGCCAGACTATGGCTTCCAGGAACTCGGTCGATTTACTCCCTTCAGATCAGAAGTGGCCGACCAACTGGGGAACTGTTCCCAGGAACGTATACTGAATCCCCTCCTTTGGGAACCCAACACATCTTTAAGTTTCGTTTCCATTCTCTGCGATGGGACTCAATGCTTCTCCTACGATCAAAACATTCCCCAGGCCAGTCCGCAGCTGGCTCACTATCTTCCTGAGAACCTTCCTCCCCTTCGGTCTCCATCAACTCATCCCCTGCAGGTTCCCAGATGCGTTCTTGGGAACCTCCCCCCCCCCCCCTGGCCTTTCATAACTATCCGAATCTGTGTCCTCCTGACCTTCACCGTCCGAATACGCCTCCGGCCAGGTGTCATCCCACTGTAAACTATCAGTTGGAGATGCGGGCCCAAAAGCCCCATCATCCTCACCTGAATCTACAGCAAGTGGGTCTAAAGCAATTGGAACCCCCGGAGCGGGCCCCTGGGCTGGAATGGAGGCTGGGTTGCTACACTATCCCCCTCCCCAGGGCCCCTCCGAGGCCTCTCCTTAGGCTTGGGCTTTCCCGGGTGCCTACGGTGGAAACGGGCGACAATGTCCGGGGCGTGAACATCCCGCGCCAGCATCCAAGAACGTTCTTCCGGCCCAAAGCCTTTCCAGTCAATCAGATACTCCAGCTTCCGGCGTCGAATACGTGCATCCAAAATGTCCTGCACCTCAAACTCCTCCTCGCCGTCCCGCATCACAGGAGGGGGCGGTGGCTGCGTCACATCTGGCCGCACCCCCTTCGCCAGCCGCAGCAAGGAACTATGAAAAACAGGGTGGAGTTTCATGTCCGCAGGCAGCTGTAGTTTGAACGCCACTGGTCCCACTTTGGCCAGCACCTTGTAGGGGCCCACGAATCTCGCATCAAGTTTGCGGCAAGGCCTCTGTGTGGGCAGATACTTGGTGGACAGCCAAACCTTGTCCCCGACCTGGATGTCCGGTCCCTCCTGATGATGCCGATCAGCCATCCGCTTGTAATCCACCTTCGCCTGGTCTAACTGGGTCCGGAGCATGTCTTGCACAGCGGTTAACTCTTGTAATCCTCCGCTGCTGGCACATCACCCGACTTGTTCACTGGGGGATAGAACCTCGGGTGGTAGCCGTAATTTGCAAAGAAAGGAGTCTCTTTGGTGGATTCTTGTGTGGCATTGTTGTAAGCAAACTCGGCCAAAGACAACAATGACCCCCAATTGTTCTGTTGATAGTTGATGTAGCAACGCAGGTACTGCTCCAACGTGGCATTCACCCTTTCGGTCTGCCCGTCCGTCTGAGGGTGATGCGCCGTTGACATCCTGGCTTCAATCCCCAAGAGTCGCTGGACCGCCCACCAGAACTGAGAAGTGAACTGGCTGCCCTGATCCGTCACCAAACTCTGGGGAATTCCATGCAGTCGAAACACATGTTGCACAAACATATCAGCAGTCTCTTTGGCTGTGGGCACCCCCACATATGGCACAAAATGACTCATCTTAGTGAAACAATCCACAACGACCAAAATTGATGTGAATCCTTGGGATTTTGGCAAATCCGTGATGAAATCGGCTGAAATCATCTTCCATGGCGCGGATGGAGTGGGTAGCGGTTGGAGCAGATCTTGCAGCACCCAGGAGGAGGCGGAAGGGGGTTTACATAAGTCTCAATGTCTCTTCGCACCTTCGGCCACCAGAAGTCCCCCAGCACCAATTGGAGTGTTTTGAACAGACCAAAGTGCCCCACCGCCCGACTGTCATGACATAGCTTTAGAATGTCCTCTCTTTCTGGCCCTGGGGAGACGTACGTTTGATCCCGCCGGCACAAAAGGTCGTCTTTAACTTGGAAAGGAAATTGCACTCCCTTGGTTTGCTGCTCACGTACCCAAGGGTCTTCCTTCTGCCGGGCTTGGATCCGCTCCCTTAGAGTCTTCCCCCCCCCCCGGATCGGTATTGACCGTCGGAGGCCTCACGTCCGTCCCGCCGGTCGCAGCAAAGTTTTCAGTCTTTAGCAGTCGAGTCTCGGAGGAACCTTCCTCCCCCCCGCACGAATTCTGGCTTTTTGGACAAAGCATCGGCTGGTTTGGTCTGAGCGGGGGTGACATAGTGAATCCGGAAATTGAACCGCTCAAAGAACAGAGACCATCTCTGCTGCCTCTGATTCAATTTCCGCTGATTATTCAAGTGCTCCAGGTTATCCGTGTGGACTTCCACCGGAAACCTGGACCCCTCCAACAGATGTCGCCAAACCTCAAATGCCACTTTGATGGCCAACAGCTCCCAGATCGTGTAGTTCCTCTCCTGCGCCGTCAACTGCCTGGAGTAGTAAGCACAGGGCAACAAGTCCGACCCCTGGGGCTGTAGCAGGATCGCTCCCACTGCTACATCCGATGCATCTGCCTGCACAATGAACGGAGTGCGGGGGTCTGGGTGCTGCAAGATCGGCTGCGTGGTGAACAGCAGCTTCAGCTTCCGGAACCCCGCGTCGCCTCCGGTGTCCACCAGAACGGAACTTTCCCTCTCAGGCACTGCGTGATGGGATCGGCCCACTTGGCAAAGTCAGGGATGAACTTTCTGTAGTAGTTTGCAAACCCCAGAAAACGCTGAATGTCCTTCTTGCTGGCAGGCGCCTTCCAATCCACCACAGCCTGCACTTTAGTATCGTCCATGGCGATGCCCTTTGGAGAAATGCGATAGCCTAGAAAGTCCACCTCATGCAAGTCAAATGCGCATTTCTCCAACTTGGCATAGAGGCCATGATCCCTTAGTCTTTGCAGCACCTCTCTCACATGGCGGTCATGAGTCGCCTGGTCGGGCGAAAAAATCAACAGATCGTCCAGATAGACAGCCAGATAGCGATCTAGCAGGTCTCGAAAGATGTCGTTCATGAAGTGTTGGAAGGTGGCGGGGGCGTTGCACAAACCGAATCCCATCACGAGGTATTCGAAACTGCCCCACTTGGTCTGGAAGGCTGTCTTCCATTCGTCTCCTTTTCTAACCTGGCTAGACCCCTTCCAGTCCGGCTTCCGTTCAGGCCATGGGATGGAGACTGTCCTGGTCTCCATCACAGACCTACTCCGCTGCCACTTGGACTGAGGTGGATCGACGCTGCTCGTGTTATTGGACCTCACGGCAGCATTTGATACCGTCGATTACCAACTTTTGATACACCGCCTGGCGGTGGCGGGGAGTGAGGGGACAGCCCTCAACTGGCTGTCCTCCTTCCTCCAACGCCGCCAGCAGCGAGTGAAGTGGGGAGGGGCGGTCTCCGGAGGCTCCCGCTGAGTTGCGGGGGTGCCTCAGGGGTCAATCCTCTCCCAGCTGATATTTAACATCTATATGTGACCACTCTCCCAACTGGTACGGAGATTAGCTCTCGAGTGTCATCAGTACGCTGAAGATACCCAGCTCATTCTGAGGTTGGACCCCGGGGCAGTCTCTGAACCCGATAATTTCCATCATTGCCTTGAAGCCGTCACTGGATGGCTGCGAGCCAGTAAGTTGAAGGTGAACCTGGCGAAGACGGAGATCTTGTGGCTGGGCCGCCCGGGGTAGTGACCCAGTTGCCAACTTTCGATGGTGTGGCCCTCTGCCCTCAGCCATCGGTAAAAAGTCTGGGGGTCCGGCTGGATGCCCACCTGTCCATGGAGGAGCAGATTGGCTGCACCTGCAGGACAGCATTCTACCACCTACGGTTGGCTAAGCGCCTGGCTCCCTACCTCTCCCAATGCGACCTTATTTATTTATTATTTATTTATTTATTGGGGCTTCTTCGCCGACTCCCAGGGGCTCGCGGCGGCTCACAGAGCCAGTGGCACAGCGCCACGGGGTTAAAACAACAGTTAAAAAACACATTTACAACAATAAAACAATAAAATGAAACAAAATACATAAAATCCAAGAATGGCAGCATTATAGTAACGGGCACAGTCTACTCCCCGAAGGCCTGCCTAAACAAATAAGTTTTACAGGCCCGTCTGAAAGGGAGGAGGTCTCTCAGAGCTCTAGCCGGCCGGGAGGCGTTCCATAGCGTAGGAGCTATCACAGAAAACGCCCTCCGGCGGGTTGATGTTAAATGTGCCGATTTGACAGAAGGTACCACCAGGAGGTTGGCCTCTTCGGACCGGAGAGATCTCGTTGGGCAATATGGGGTGAGACGGTCCCTCAGATACGCTGGCTCCAGGCTGTATATGGCCTTGAAGGTAAGAACCAGCACTTTGAAGGCGACCCGGTGCTCACTGGGAGCCAGTGCAGATCCTGCAAGATTGGTGTATCTGGCATCCTGTTGGAGCCCCAGACAGGAGCCGGGCGGCAGTGTTCTGCACTAGCTTGAGCTTCGGATCGACGACATAGGCAGGCCAACGTAGCCGCGTTACAGTAATCTAGCCTTGAGATGACCGTGGCTTGGATCACCGTGGGCTAGGTCGCTCCGGGAGAGGAAGGGAGCCAGCCTCCTTGCCTGGCGGAGGTGGAAAAAAGGCAGCCTTGCTGGCCATGGAGACCTGGGCCTCCATGGTCAGCTGGGAGTCCAGTTGGACACCCAGGCTCTTCACGGACGGCGCTGGGTGATCCAAGCCACGGTCATCTCGAGGCTCGATTACTGTAATGCGCTCTACGTTGGCCTGCCTATGTCGATGATCCGAGGCTTAAGCTAGTGCAGCACGCCGCAGCCCGCCTCCTCCTGGGTGCTGCAAGATCTGACCGCGCGACCCCACTCCTGCGCGAGCTGCACTGGCTTCCGATTGAATTCGGGTCCTCTTCAAGGTGTTAGTTCTCACCTTTAAGGCCATCTATGGTTTAGGGGCCAGTGTACCTGAGGGGAGCGACTTACCCCCTTATGTGCCCGCGAGATCACTGCGCTCTGAGGAGCTTAACCTCCTTGAGGTGCCTTCTCTTGGAACCTGCAGACTGGCCACTACACGGCGGAGGGCATTCTCTGTAGCTGCCCCAAGTCTCTGGAACGGCCTCCCGGAGGAGATCCGCGCCATCCGCGCTCTTCTGCCCTTCCGCAAGGCCTTGAAGACTTGGCTTTTTAGGAAGGCGTTTGGCCCTTAACTCAACCACACTGTGTGCCATGTCGCCTATTCCCCCAGATTCTTATCTCGTCCCCAGCCTTCGCTGAGGGCTAGTGTTTTTAATATGTTTTAACTGCTTTGATGTTTAATGTGTTTTAACTGTTTAATCTGTTTTATTACTCACGGTGTTTATGCTTCTTCTGTAAACCGCTCTGAGCTCCGGAGTGAGCGGTATACTAAATCGAAGTTAATAAATAAATAAATAAATAATCTGCACCAAATTGTAAGCCCCCCGGAGGTCTAATTTGGTGTAGATCTTGGCCCCTCTCATTCTTTCCAACAACTCGGGGATCAATGGCAGCGGGTAGCGGTTCCGGATCGTGATTTTATTCAGTTCTCGATAGTCATTACATAACCGCAATTCTCCCGACTTCTTCTTGACGAACAGGATGGGTGCGCCAGCCGGGGACTGAGAGGGCCAGATGAATCCCTTTCGCAGGTTCTCGTCCAGAAACTCTCAGAGAGCTTTTTGCTCGGGCTCCAAGAGAGGATAGAGTCTTCCGCGAGGAATAGGCGCTCCGGCCTCCAGTTCAATGGCACAGTCATAGGGCCGGGGGGGGGGGGGCGCTCGGCCTCCTTCTTGCTGAAAACGTCCCAAAAAGCTGCATACTTTTTGGGTAGCGTAACCACCCGCTCCATCTCTTGAGCTTGGCACACTCGAGTGGTCATGCAGTGCCTCTGGCAGTGTTCCGAGGCAAAACGCAGCTCCCGCTGAGCCCACGAGATCTGGGGGTCGTGCAGCGTCAACCACACCACCCCCAAGATCACAGGAAAATCTGACAACTTGGTCACTAGGAAAGAAATGTCCTCTTTATGTGCGCTCGTCCACATCTTGGTGGGGGAAGTGTAATGTCTCACTGACCCCGCTTTCAACGGGCGCCCATCAATGGTCTGCACGGATCTGGGCTCCTGTAAGTCATGCAATTGTAATCCCAAGGAATTGGCATAGTCTGTGTCAATAAAATTGTTCGTGGTTCCTGAGTCCACCATGGCATGTACCATCATTGGCCCTTTCTCAGCCGACCACAACGCCACCATGATCAAGAACAATTGTCCAGTCTGGGGTTCTGGGGGGAGATTGGCGACCAAGTTAGCGAACCCTCTTAAACCCGGCCGGCCTCTTCCCCCGCTGCATTAAGGGCTTCTTCGGCCTCCTGGGGTTCCTCCCACGCCGCGGAAGCCCGCGGAGTCTTGCTTCTTGGTTTCTGTGGGCATTCGCGGGAGAAATGGCCGGATCTGCCGCAATACCAGCACAAATTCAACCGCTGACGCCTGGCCTTTTCTGCGGCGTTGACTTTAGGGTGAACATGCCCCAACTACATCGGCTCGGGCTCATCTTGGGGCGGAGGCACGGGCGCGAACGGCCGGAACGCAGGGCAACTAGCCGCTGGCTCCCTGCGGGGAGCCGACCGGTCCCCGGGCCCTTTCTCCCACTGTCTCCTGGTGTGGATCCCCGCCTCCACTCGCAGGCTCAAGGTGATCGCCTCATCCAAGTTGGTGGGACGCGTGGCCCCCCGGAGAATATCCTGTTGCACTTCCGCCGACAAGCCCTTCAAGAACTGGTAGCGCAGCACTGAGTCATTCCAGGCCACTTGGGAAGCCAGCACTCAGAACATGGAAATATATTGTGCCAAAGTAATGTCTTTCATGGTCAAACGATCCAGTCTCCTCTCCGCCAACTCCGTATTCACCGGAGCACCCCAGGTTTCTTTAAGGGCTTGCAGGAACAAAGCTGCCGTGGTTACAGGTGCCGCATTCGCTTGCAACAACGTTGTTGCCCAGGATGCCACAGTTCCCTCCAGAAGGTTGTATATGAAGCCCACTTTCGCCCTCTCGGTGGTAAACTCGGTCTGGCGGAGCTCCATATACATAGCACATTGTCCCGTGAATATGTTGACCGCGGCCGGGTCTCCGTTGAATCTCGCCGGGACCCCAATAGTGGGGTTCCGCCAGGCTCTGGCCCGGAGGTCCACCACCTCTTGCTGCAGAGCCAAAACTTTGGCCGCGCTTAGCTGCGCCATCTCCGGAGCTCGCCGCTGCCGCCTCTTTCGTCCCGTGGTGTGAAAAAGTGGTTCATGGAGTTGGTCGGCCAACTGTCACAATGCTGGGTCCTGGCCCGGCCCCTTAAGCACACACACAGAGACAATGATCAATTAACTATTTATTGAATAATAAAGAACAGGTGAAAAAGTAAATTGTCCAATTAAGAAATTGTCAAATTGTCCAAAGTGAAAACACGTGAAGCACAAAAGCAAAGAATCCAAAACAAGGCAATCCGTAGAAACAAGGCAAAGTCCGTGGAAATACAAGGTTCGTAACAATGTCCTTAGCAGGGTACTTGGCAAAACAGCCAGACTATGGCTTCCAGGAACTCGGTCGCTTTACTCCCTTCAGATCAGAAGTGGCAGACCAACTGGCGAACTGTTCCCAGGGAACGTATACTTAATCCCCTCCTTTGGGAACCCAACGCCTCTCTAAGTTTCGTTTCCATTCTCTGCGATGGGACTCAATGCTTCTCCTACGATCAAAACATTCCCCAGGCCAGTCCGCAGCTGGCTCACTATCTTCCTGAGAACCTTCCTCCCCTTCGGTCTCCATCAACTCATGCCCCGCAGGTTCCCAGATGCGTTCTTGGGAACCTCGCCCCCCCCCCCGGCCTTTCATAACTATCCGAATCTGTGTCCTCCTGACCTTCACTGTCCGAATACGCCTCCAGCCAGGTGTCATCCCACTGTAAACTATCAGTTGGAGATGCGGGCCCAAAAGCCCCATCATCCTCCTCACCTGAATCTACAGCAAGTGGGTCTAAAGCAATTGGAACCCCCGGAGCGGGCCCCTGGCCCCCGGGCTGGAATGGAGACTGGGTTGCTACAACACTTAATTGGTCGAGAGTTCACCCCAACCCGGGCAGACCTCAAACTCAAACTCTAGTCAGTAGAGATCTATTGACTGATTTATTTATTTATTTATTTATTTATATTTTTGCCATGCTTCTATACCGCCTCTCTCAGTCCGAAGGCGACTCGAGGTGGTGAACAAGGGGCAACACGTGCTCATATACAATACATCACAAGATAAAACAGTAATAAAACATATAAAATTAACAGTTAAAAACTACAAAATACAAATCTCAGCTCCACAATCTTAAAATCCTGTCTCTCGTCCCTGCCAGGCGTGCCTGCGAAGCAGGCGGGACCGAGAGCAGGGCCTCTCTGGATGATCTTAAGCATCTCGATGGTTCATAGGACAGGTAAGTTGGACCAGATGCTTATGCAGCTGACACCCAGCCAGCTGCGCCACATTCCCCGTGCTTTAAATTGAACTATATGAGTCTGTACTGCCAGATAATCAGGGATAAACAGAAAACCTGGGATCAGATTTTGAGATATAGGGCCTGTCTGGAAGGCCCTGGAATCATGAGAGTTCTTCAAGGTCTTTAGCCTTCTTTGCAATAGAGCGCTGGTGCCTCACCAAGCCACAACTCCCAGGGCTTTTTCTATTATAGCTCCTACCTTGTGAAACGCGTTGCCCTCTGGAATCTGTGCCCTTTCAAGTCTGCTGGCTTTTCGGAAGGCATGCAAGACATTATTGTTCCAACAGGCGTTTGGCTCCTAAGAACTGTCAATCTCTTTGACATTATCCTGCCCTCTTTGATGTTATTTGTATTTGTAATCATTGTAAATGTTGTTATTATGGTTGTTTTTATTCTTTATTGTTGTTTTATTGCCTGTAAGTCGCCCCGAGCCGAATGGGAGTGGCGACTGATAAATTCAAATAAATAAATTAATTAATTAATAAATAATATTCCATACCATTGAGCCATGGTGTTATCAAAAGTTAAACTCCAAAAATATGAATTATGAGACATGGCTCCATTGGGAAATATGGTTGTTTCTGATCATCCTACAGCAACCTTTCATAAATTTCATTGGAATGTTGCCCTACAACACCTAAACCTTCATGAGATAACCCCCCAATTACCATAATCCTCCATGCACCTAACAATGGAATCAAATCAAAGAAGTTGCCCAACACCCTCCTTTATCCTCCTCCCATTCTTTCACCAGCACAGACCGTTGTCCTCCTCAGGCTAGGTAAACTACCACCATAAGTGACCATTTCCTCAAACCCACCTACATTATTTCCTTCTCACACCCTACTGTAATGACGCTCCAATTTCGGTAAGGATCACGCGTAGATAGAAGCACGGTCCAACACGATTTTATTGCAGGTACAATACTTGTAAAGCTAAAGCACCGGCCCGCCACCCAAACACACCTTTTATACCCAAACCCCCCTCCCCTTGCCCATGCAATGTCCAGGCAGGGTTGCACCATATCCGGGTGATTCAGCAAATCCCATAGTCCAAAGGGATGTGACCTCACGGGCCCCTGAGTCAGCATATTGAGATCATTGTCCAATGTCCAAGTCCATAAGAAGTTACCTCACTTCCCTAGAGGCACCTGGAAGTTACATCACTCCCATACTGACTCAGCATGTCCTTCAGTAACTGGGGCAAAGGTCCCAGAGATCTGGGACAAAGGTCAGCCACCTCATGGCAGGCTGGAAATCTGAACTTCTTCCAAGCTCAGATTTCCCAGATCTGACATAACGTCCTTCTCCACCACGTCCTCCCCCTGTAGAAACAAAACATCATTCAGTCCTTAGGCGGGAGGGGCCCCACATATCGTTTCAATAGGCTGCAATGGAATGTGGGGTGTACCTTGCCCAAACTCTTTGGCAACAAGAGAGTAAAGGAAACCTTATTGACCACCTTCTCCACCCTAAAAGGTCCAATATACCTTGGGCTTAATTTTCTCGATGGACTCCCCAATTTCAAATTCCGTGTGGATAGCCATACCAGATCTCCTTCGGCAAACTCCTCCCCTCCTGTCTCCGCCGATCCCCAAATAGCTTATACGCTCGCTGCGCCTTACCCAGAGCTTCGGTTACCTCCCTCCAATCATCCTGAGCTCGCATCTTCCACTCACTCTTCTCCTCCCCACCGATCTCCAAAAGTTGCGGCAAGGAGCTACATCCTGACCATACACTATCTCGAAAGGGGACTTCCCCGTGGAAGAATGTACAGAGCTGTTATAAGCCATTTCTGCATAAGGCAATAGGTCTGACCAATTATTCTGTTCCTCATTGCTAAATATCCGCAAATACCCCCCTAATGATTTTTGTGTTCTTTCTACGCCGCCATTACAACAAGGATGATACGCAGTCGTAAGTTTCCTCTGAGCTCCTAACGCCTCCAAAAACTTCTCCCAAAACCGGGCAGTAAACTGAACCCCTCGATCGCTGAGAACCTGTTCCGGGCAACCATGCAACCGGTACACATGCTGCATGTATAACTCAGCTAATCTCTCTGCTGATGGCAATCCTTTCAAAGGAACAAAATGAGCCTGCTTCGAGAATAAATCCAGCACCGTCCAAATATACCTGTACCCTCGGCTGACGGCAACTCCCCCACAAAATCTGTACTAACGTGCGTCCAGGGCCGCACGGGGGAGGCCACCACCTGAATCAACCCTCTCGGCCTAGCAGCAGGTTCCTTATTCCTGGCACAATCCTCACAATGCTCCACATATTCCTTCACCTCTGCTCTCATGCCTGGCCACCAATACCGTTTCTTTATAGCCAACAACGTCTTCGTCACTCCCCAATGGCCAGCAGACTTGTGATCGTGGTTAAGCTGCAAAACTTTCCTCTGATTCCTCCCAAACTCACACTTACTAAGCTTCACATACAAACTAGCCTGACGCAATCTTTCCAACACCTCTCGGACTAACAGAACATGTTCTTCTCTCGTATGCGTCACAATCACTATATTGTCCAAATACACAAAAACTCCCCTATATAAAAGGGGGTGCAGCACCTCATTTATAAGCTGCATGAAAATACCGGGAGCCCCGGCCAAACCGAATGGCATCACGGTCCATTCGTACAACCCGAGAGGGCAAGAGAAAGCCGTCTTCCATTGGTCACCTCTTTTCACCCGCACCATATGGAACGCATCTATCAAATCCAACTTGGTGAAAAATCTACCGCCCCCTAGCTGGCCTAATAAATCTTTAATCAACGGCAGAGGATAACAATTCGTAGTGCTAATGGCGTTCAATCCCCTATAATCAATGCACAACCGCAATTTCCCATCCTTTTTCTCTCTAAACAAAACTGGCGCAGCTATGGGAGACTCCGACCTTTGAATAAACCCCTTCTCCAAATATCCATCAATTTGCTCTCTCAAAGCCAACTTCTCCTGTACAGTCATGGCATATATCTTCGGCTTGGGCAGAATAGCCCCCTCCTTTACTTCTATACTGCATTGCACATTACGGAAAGGGGGGAGACTTTGAGCCAGTTTAGGGTTAAACACATCTGCATAATCCCAGTACTCTACGGGCACTCCCTGCACTTCGTTCTGAACCCCTTTCTCCACATTAGGCTCACACTGCACTTTCCCCGACTTCCAATCAATCTTGGGATTTACCTGTTCCAACCAAGGCATCCCCAATACCACCTCATGTCCTGTAATGGGGGCCACTACAAAATCAATACCCCCTTCCCAAGGTCCCACCCGACCTTTTAAATCTTTAGTACCCAAAGAAAACGGCCCACCCTTAATAGATGACCCGTCCAACTGAGTAAAATTAACAGAGGTATCCAAAGTTTTCATCCCCCCCCCCCCAAATCATCTACTAGCTTAGGGGATATTATATTCTCTGAACACCCACAGTCTACCAAGGCTTTCTTCTCAATAATTTCACTCCCCTTAAACAATCCCAGGGTGCATTGTACACTTGGGGGACTCACCCCAACACTTTTCACATCAGAATTGTCCACAAAAGCTGCCCTAGAAGATGCTGATTTAGATGGATCCGCACGGACAGGATCCTGCACCGGCTTCTGCCGGCATTGGGCCGCAAAATGGCCCGGCTGGGAACAGATAAAACAGCGGCCCCATCCCATCATCGGTTTCTTCATCACACCAGCCCGGCTATCGCCTCCGCCGCCACGCCGAAACTCTCCTCCCCGGAATCGGCTTTCAGCAAAACCGCGTCTGGCACTCTGATCTCGCCGGCTGGAACCGCCGCCGTTGTACTTGAGCTAATATCCTCCACGCTGCCGGCCAACTGGATCCAGCCATCAACATCACCTGGATCTCCGCGATGCAGGCACCACTCCAAAATCTCCTTTCTCAGACCGTCTTTAAATAATTCCAGCAACGTTGCCTGAGACCATTCTGCCACTTTTCCGGCCAATCCCATAAACTCCTCCGCATATTCAGTGACTGAACGGGATCCCTGGGATAAACTTCGCAACGCCTCCTTCGCTTAACCTCTCCAGAGGATCACGGAAACGGTTTCTAATAGCTTGCAGGAAGGCCCGACCGATGTCAAGCATGGATCCCTCCGATCATGGCATTGCACATACCATTCCGCGGCCCTTCCCTTAAACACTTCTCCAATGGCTCGAACTCGGCTACCATCACTGGGGTAAAGATGGCCATAATCCTCCATATGGTCTCTAACTGTGGCAATAAAGAAGGCCACCTTGCACGCTTCACCTTCGAACTCCACCCTCAGGGGTTCCTTTTTCAATCGACCTCCAAAATCTTGAGATTGCATTCTCCTCTCCTGAGGGGCCTCCATCCTCGGAACTCCTCTTCCTGCCGATTGCAGGGGCCTGCTCACTGGGACTGGATTCACTTCCTCTGACGCCAGATGACCATCGTCCGCCCACACTCCCATGGGAGATCTAGGGTACTCAGCTGCTGACGGGCCACCATCCATCCACGAATAATAAGTGAAGTCTCCTCCTCCCGGGGCACTCCACGCCGATTCCCTGGGCTCTCTCCTAGGCCACGCCTGGGACATCCTTCTCATGGTATGCTCCATCGCATCCATCCTACACCTCATCACCGCCAACTCCGACAGCGGTTCAGGTTCTGTGGTCTCACTACCACACTCCTCCAGGTCAACCCGAGCCGAGGCACTCTTCTTCTCAGCTTCTCTGGACCTGTCCTCCACTGGATCCACCTGAGCTGGCCCGTCCTTCCTTCAGCACAGCTCCGGCCATCCAAACACCCATCTGAATTGGATCTCGCCGCCTCTTTTCTCTCAAAGCGCTCACCTGAGCGTCCCACAGTCTCTCCGCTTCTCGGAGTTCGTCCCTCTGGGCTGACGCTCCGCACGCCGTCACCTCTCTGGGCTCGTCCGGGAACCCCACTTGGTCAATGGTCGTCATCTCCCAATCCATGGTTCTCCAGACTTCCTCGGGAGCAATATTCCACATTTCAATATACTCCTCCTCCTTCCAAGCCAACCTAAATTTTTATTTATTTATTAGCAGCATTTATACCCCGCCCTTCTCAACCCCAAAGATGCCTCAGAGCAGCAAACATATCCCAGCCAACCATCCCGCAAATCCTAATCTGCCATGACCTGGACCGATCAACACTCAGGGCAAAAGAAATCCTTTGTCTTAAACTGCTTTGAAAGTGCTACAAATATTTCTGCATGTTTGCATTGAAGTATGGGAGTTTTTTGGAGGGCTTCTCCACCGACATCCTCTCTGGGCATTGAGAATAAAGCCTCTGATTTTGCCTTCAGCCTGTTTGTCGCCTTCGGGCTGAGAGAGACAGTATAGAAGCATAGCAAATCTATTATATAAATGGGTTCACGTCATGTGATGTATACCTCAAACAAAGAAACCATACAACGCAGAAACACAATACTTGCCAACAGAAATAGGCCTCAAGCAAGGTACGTTTGTAGCAAAGAAACTTTCCCCCCAAAAACCTAAAAGGCCCCCAAAACAACTAATAAAAATAAAACTACATTTACCAGCATCCTCCGGGGCAGCCAAAGACTCACCCAGCCTCTACATTCTGAACAACATGATTGGCTGCCAATAAGGACGGATTTGCATAACTGCTGCACTGGCCAGCCAACATGAAAATTCCGATCCATAATAAACTGCCAAAACAGAATAAGGAAAAGGCCTGAGCCAATCCCCAACACAAACACCCAAATCACTTCCAACCTAAAATTTACACCCCAAAAAATCACAGACCATGCCCAAAATTGACAGTAAGGCTTCATTAACTAGATTTCCCTAACTAGCCCTCACTTACTGGGAAGCTGTTTACGCTCTGAATTGACAGTAAGGCTTCATTAACTTGATTCTCCCGACGAGGCCCCAGCTCATTGCACATTGTGTATGGCCTGAATTGACAGTAAGGCTTCATTAACTTGCTGTTCCTAACTAGGTCTCAGCTCATGGGACATTGTGTATGGCCTGAATTTACAGTAACCTACCTTGGCACACAGAGCCCCGACCATGCATGATGGGACTTGAAGTACCACCATGGAAATGGGATTTGTAGTACTTCAAGTCCCATCATGCCCCACAGACCACTGTGGCCCAGAACCAAGACCAATAAAGACCCAACTTGGTACACCATGCCCCCCATGACCCACACTCCATCCAACTGCAGTTTAGAGGAGGGCACACCGTGGATGATTGAACTTTCTCGCATCTCCTAAAAAGGGCACAGCAACGCGTGCCGGGTACAGCCAGTAAATAAATAAATAAATTTGTGTCTTATTTGGTCCTTTGTAAGTTTGGCACTCGGGGCCCTGAACCTGAAGTTTTAGCAGAGTTCAGATAACACAAGGATGGCAATTAAAGTGGTGCCAAACTGCATTCTTTCAACAGTGCAGATGTATCCATAGATCACTTTTGCATTCAGAAATTCCAAACCAGACCTGATGTACTGGACGCAGAGCTTCGAAATTGAGCTTTTGGGGATGACAGCTCCCAGAATTCCCTGGTTAGCTTTTCTGGTTAGAATTCCCATTCACTCCTTGGAGTTGTCATACCTCTAAGCTCTATGTGGGTGGCTTGAAGTTTTGGCAAGCGTAGTGCTCTCCCCGTTTCTCAAGCAATCCCTGCTGCGCCTGAGTTCTGCTGTCAGGTTTTCCTAGGACGTGACAGCCAGTCTTGTTGGCTTCTCCAGCTCCTCTCTCGTCTCTCGGCTTAACGAAGACAGAGGCAGGAGACAGACTCTGTGCATAACACAGCATAATGGGAACGGACTGCTTGGAGCCAATGGGAGAATGCAGAAAATAATTAAGAGATACAGCGGGTGTCCCGGAAGCGTTGGCGTGTTGTGGAAGAGATGGTGGCCACTTTGCAACAGTCTGCCTTGATTAATCATGCTCCCTTGACCTTTTTCCCTATTGTGAGGTTTTACAGTTGCATTCAATTAATTGTATTGAACACACATGGATCCACAGTGGAAAATGGACCTTACATTCAATCAGCTTCTCTGAGGATTAGGGCATCGTTCAATTAAAAACAGGGCCATTTAATGGCCCTGTTTTTATA
>JARBWK010000002.1:124058-345833 GCA_030556195.1 Anolis apletophallus
GAAACTCTCAGAGAGCTTTTGCTCGGGCTCCAAGAGAGGATAGAGTCTTCCGCGAGGAATAGGCGCTCCGGCCTCCAGTTCAATGGCACAGTCATAGGGCCGGGGGCTCGGCCTCCTTCTTGCTGAAAACGTCCCAAAAAGCTGCATACTTTTTGGGTAGCGTAACCACCCGCTCCATCTCTTGAGCTTGGCACACTCGAGCGGTCATGCAGTGCCTCTGGCAGTGTTCCGAGGCAAAACGCAGCTCCCGCCGAGCCCACGAGATCTGGGGGTCGTGCAGCGTCAACCACACCACCCCCAAGATCACAGGAAAATCTGACAACTTGGTCACTATGAAAGAAATGTCCTCTTTATGTGCGCTCGTCCACATCTTGGTGGGGGAAGTGTAATGTCTCACTGACCCGCTTTCAATGGGCGCCATCAATGGTCTGCACGGATCTGGGCTCCTGTAAGTCATGCAATTGTAATCCCAAGGAATTGGCATAGTCTGTGTCAATAAAATTGTTCGTGGCCCCTGAGTCCACCATGGCATGTACCATCATCGGCCCTTTCTCAGCCGACCACAACGCCACCATGATCAAGAACAATCGTCCAGTCTGGGGTTCTGGGGGGAGATTGGTGACCAAGTTAGCGAACCCTCTTAAACCCGGCCGGCCTCTTCCCCCGCTGCATTAAGGGCTTCTTCGGCCTCCTGGGGTTCCTCCCACGCCGCGGAAGCCCGCGGAGTCTTGCTTCTTGGTTTCTGTGGGCATTCGCGGGAGAAATGGCCGGATCCGCCGCAATATCAGCACAAATTCAACCACTGACGCCTGGCCTTTTCTGCAGCGTCGACTTTAGGGCGAACATCGGCTCGGGCTCATCTTGGGGCGGAGGCACGAGCGCGAACGGCCGGAACGCAGGGCAACTAGCCGCTGGCTCCCTGCGGGGAGCCGACCGGTCCCCGGGCCCTTTCTCCCACTGCCTCCTGGTGTGGATCCCCGCCTCCACTCGCAGGCTCAAGGTGATCGCCTCCTCCAAGTTGGTGGGACGCGTGGCCCCCCGGAGAATGTCCTGTTGCACTTCCGCCGACAAGCCCTTCAGGAACTGGTAGCGCAGCACTGAGTCATTCCAGGCCACTTGGGAAGCCAGCACTCAGAACATGGAAATATATTGTGCCAAAGTAATGTCTTTCATGGTCAAACGATCCAGTCTCCTCTCCGCCAACTCCGTATTCACCGGAGCGCCCCAGGTTTCTTTAAGGGCTTGCAGGAACAAAGCTGCCGTGGTCACAGGTGCCGCATTCGCTTGCAACAACGTTGTTGCCCAGGATGCCACGGTTCCCTCCAGAAGGTTGTATATGAAGCCCACTTTCGCCCTCTCGGTGGTAAACTCGGTCTGGCGGAGCTCCATATACATAGCACATTGTCCCGTGAATATGTTGACCACGGCCAGGTCTCCGTTGAATCTTGCCGGGACCCCAATAGTGGGGTTCCGCCAGGCTCTGGCCCGGAGGTCCACCACCTCTTGCTGCAGAGCCAAAACTTTGGCCGCGCTTAGCTGCGCCATCTCCGGAGCTCGCCGCCGGCGCCTCTTTCATCCCGTGGTGTGAAAAAGGGGTTCGTGGAGTTGGTCGGCCAACTGTCACCTGAATCTACAGCAAGTGGGTCTAAAGCAATTGGAACCCCCGGAGCGGGCCCCTGGCCCCTGGGCTGGAATGGAGGTTGGGTTGCTACAACACTTAATTGGTCGAGAGCTCACCCCAACCGGGCAGACCTCAAACTCAAACTCTAGTCAGTAGAGATCTATTGACTGATTTATTTATTTATTTATATTTTTGCCATGCTTCTATACCGCCTCTCTCAGCCCGAAGGCGACTCGAGGTGGTGAACAAGCGGCAACAAGTGCTCATATATAATACATCACAAGATAAAACAGTCATAAAACATATAAAATTAACAGTTAAAAACTACAAAATACAAATCTCAGCTCCACAATCTTAAAATCCGTTGCCGTTTCGTCGTCATAGTAATCCTTGATCTCAATTAAAGTTCGTCTGCAAATGCTTGCTCGAAAAGCCAAGTCTTGGCTTTCTTACGAAATGTCAGGAGGGAGGGGGCTGATCTGATGTCACTAGGAAGGGCATTCCAAAGCTGAGGAGCCGCCACTGAAAAGGTCCTGTCTTTCGTCCCTGCCAGGCGTGCCTGCGAAGCAGGCGGGACCGAGAGCAGGGCCTCTCTGGATGATCTTAAGCATCTTTATGGTTCATAGGACAGGTAAGTTGGACCAGATGCTTATGCAGCTGACACCCAGCCAGCTGCGCCACATTCCCCCGTGCTTTAAATTGAACTATATGAGTCTGTACTGCCAGATAATCAGGGATAAACAGAAAACCTGGGATCAGATTTTGAGATATAGGGCCTGTCTGGAAGGCCCTGGAGTCATGAGAGTTCTTCAAGGTCTTTAGCCTTCTTTGCAATAGAGCGCTGGTGCCTCACCAAGCCACAACTCCCAGGGCTTTTTCTATTATAGCTCCTACCTTGTGAAACGCGTTGCCCTCTGGAATCTGTGCCCTTTCAAGTCTGCTGGCTTTTGAAGGCATGCAAGACATTATTGTTCCAACAGGCGTTTGGCTCCTAAGAACTGTCAATCTCTTTGACATTATCCTGCCCTCTCTGATGTTATTTGTATTTTATGGCTGTTGTTTTAACACTAATGATTTTAATTGCAGTTGTGAATGTTGTTATTATGGTTGTTTTTATTCTTTATTGTTGTTTTATTGCCTGTAAATCGCCCTGAGCCGAATGGGAGTGGCGACTGATAAATTCAAATAAATAAATAAATAAATAATATTCCATAGCATTGAGCCATGGTGTTATCAAAAGTTAAACTCCAAAAATATGAATTATGAGATATGGCTCCATTGGGAAATATGGTTGTTTCTGATCATCCTACAGCAACCTTTCATAAATTTCATTGGAATGTTGCCCCACAACACCTAAACCTTCATGAGATAACCCCCCAATTACCATAATCCTCCATGCACCTAACAATGGAGTCAAACCAAAGGTCAAAGAAGTTGCCCAACACCCTCCTTTATCCTCCTCCCAAAAATCAATTCAGACTGGCTAACACCCATTGCTACCCATTCTTTCACCAGCACAGACCGTTGTCCTCCTCAGGCTAGGTAAACTACCACCGTAAGTGACCATTACCTCAAACCCACCTACATTATTTCCTTCTCACACCCTATGGGAGGCAAAACCAGCAGTGGCCACAAAACTTCAAACTTAGCAATGACAATTTATTAAATTTCTCTCCAAACTTGGAGACCAATAAGTAACAACAATGGATAACATTATTTTTGTTTATTTATTAGCAGCATTTATACCCCGCCCTTCTCAACCCCAAAGATGCCTCAGAGCAGCAAACATATCCCAGCCAACCATCCTGCAAATCCTAATCTGCCATGACCTGGACCGATCAACACTCAGGGCAAAAGAAATCCTTTGTCTTAAACTGCTTTGAAAGTGCTACAAATATTTCTGCATGTTTGCATTGAAGTATGGGAGTTTTTGGAGGCTTCTCCACCGACATCCTCTCTGGGCATTGAGAATAAAGCCTCTGATTTTGCCTTCAGCCTGTTTGTCGCCTTCGGGCTGAGAGAGACAGTATAGAAGCATAGCAAATCTATTATATAAATGGGTTCACGTCATGTGATGTATACCTCAAACAAAGAAACCATACAACGCAGAAACACAATACTTGCCAACAGAAATAGGCCTCAAGCAAGGTACGTTTGTAGCAAAGAAACTTTCCCCAGAAAAACCTAAAAGGCCCCCAAAACAACGAATAAAAATAAAACTACATTTACCAGCATCCTCCGGGGCAGCCAAAGACTCACCCAGCCTCTACATTCTGAACAACATGATTGGCTGCCAATAAGGACGGATTTGCATAACTGCTGCACTGGCCAGCCAACATGAAAATTCCGATCCATAATAAACTGCCAAAACAGAATAAGGAAAAGGCCTGAGCCAATCCCCAACACAAACACCCAAATCACTTCCAACCGAAAATTTACACCCCAAAAAATCACAGACCACGCCCAAAATTGACAGTAAGGCTTCATTAACTAGATTTCCCTAACTAGCCCTCACTTACTGGGAAGCTGTTTACGCTCTGAATTGACAGTAAGGCTTCATTAACTTGATTCTCCCGACTAGGCCTCAGCTCATTGGACATTGTGTATGGCCTGAATTGACAGTAAGGCTTCATTAACTTGCTGTTCCTAACTAGGCCTCAGCTCATGGGACATTGTGTATGGCCTGAATTTACAGTAACCTACCTTGGCACACAGAGCCCCGATCATGCATGATGGGACTTGAAGTACCACCATAGAAAACGGGATTTGCAGTACAGCCAGTCTTGTTGGCTTCTCCAGCTCCTCTCTCGTCTCTCGGCTTAACGAAGACAGAGGCAGGAGACAGACTCTGTGCATAACACAGCATAATGGGAACGGACTGCTTGGAGCCAATGGGAGAATGCAGAAAATAATTAAGAGATACAGCGGGTGTCCCGGAAGCGTTGGCGTGTTGTGGAAGAGATGGTGGCCACTTTGCAACAGTCTGCCTTGATTAATCATGCTCCCTTGACCTTCTTCCCTATTGTGAGGTTTTACAGTTGCATTCAATTAATTGTATTGAACACACATGGATCCACAGTGGAAAATGGACCTTACATTCATTACAGCTTCTCTGAGGATTAGGGCATCGTTCAATTAAATGGCCCTGTTTTTATAGTTCTTATTGTGTCTCTTATATACATCATATTGAGATAAGAAATATGTGGATTGGGAGGTAGGGGTGGGGGGTGCGAGAGGGAAGAAAAAACACTGAGAACATATATATGAGAATATATATATATACAGTATATATATATATATATATATATATATGCTGAGCTTATTGACCAAAAGGTCGCAGATTTGAATCCAGGAAGCAGCGTGAGCTTCTGCTGTCAGCCTCAGCTTCTGCCAACCTAGCAGTTCAAAAACATGCAAATGTGAGTTGATCAACAGGTATCACTCTGGCAGGAAGGTAAGAGCATTCCATGCAGTCATGCCAGCCGCATGACCTTGGAGGTGTCTACAGACAATGTCGGCTCTTTGGCTTAGAAATGGAGATGAGCACCAACCCCCAGAGTCGGACACGATTGGACTTAATGTCAGGAGATAACCTTTACCGTGTGTATGTGTGTGTGTGTGTGTTTAGGATGGGGTATACAGTAGAAAGTTTAGACTTCCAGTCTTTTCCATTGTGTTTTTCTTCTTTCCATCGATTTCCCTCTCTTGTCTGCTCCTTTTTCTTCTTTTAGTTGCAGAGTATTTTTATAACACCTATATTACACGAGCTGCATTGGCTACCGGTGGAATGCCGGACCGTCTCATCCCATATTGTCCCACTAGGCCACTACATTCAGAGACGGGGCAACTTCTGGAGGTCCCAAGTTTTAAAATGTTCCATCTCACTACTACGAGGAGGAGAGCTTTCTCGATAATAGCCCCCACTTTGTGGAATGCACTGCCTTCTGATGTTTGTGCCCTTATAGATCTGTTGCCATTCTGGAAGTCGTGCCAAAATCTCCTGTTTTAGCAGGCATTTGGTGCTTAAGATTGCTGACCCTCGGTTATCTGCCCTCCTGTTTTATATGCACAGCTTTTATAGAGTTGTATTTTATGTAATTAATTGTTCTATTGTGTTTTTATTGTTTTTATTGTGTTTTTAGTGTGTTTTTATCTTGTGATTTCACTGTTGTGAGTCGCCCCGAGCCAAATTGGGAGTAGCGACCGATAAGTGCAAATAATAAATAAATAAATATAGAAAGTGAAGTAATAAATAAATAAAACTCCATCTTTTCTTGTCTCATATAGTTACATAATAGTCACCAATCCGTATTTTTCCTTCCTCGACCCTTTGAATGTTTGGAATAATAACCGAGTTAATTTATCCATATTCATCGTATCTATTAGTTTAGATATCCGTTCTTCTGTAGTCGGGGTTTCTTTTGTTCTCCATTTCCTCACATACACAGTTCTAGCTGTGGCCGTCAAATAGCAGAACAGTCTATCTCTATTTTTGTCTATCTCTATATCTAACATTCCTAGAAGGAAGTATTTGGGATTTAATTCCAAGTTCATGTCGAGTATTTTCTGTGTTTTTTTCTCGTATATCTGTCCAATATTTTTTAGTGTGTCTACAATTCCACCAAATCTGGTGGAAAGTTCCCACTTGTGCTCTGCATTTCCAGCACTTGTCATGCATCTTTGGTTGGTATTTAGCTAATTTCAGTGGCTGGAATCACCGTGACCTCACAACCTCTGAGGATGTCTGCCACAGATGCAAGTGAAATGTCAGGAAAGAATGCTTCTAGAACATGGCCATCCAGCACGAAAAACCTACAATAACCCAAGGTCGGAATAGCAGCTAACATGGCTAAAAACGAAATCGCTTTCTCTTTGAGGAATTGCCTGTGTGGATGCTTTGTTTTGGTGGATAATGTAAATTCCACATCAGAGAGAGCAATGATCTGCCCATTAAAGATATCCCAGCACCTCTCAACTGATCTGTTTGTTCTTTGGCCCAGGCCAAAACCACTTCTAAGCCTGAGATCTTATTTTATTTGCAGCAGATCAACCACTTAGTTTGCATGAAGCATTTTATTTGTGATGCAGCCATATGACGGCAGAGATAGAACGGTTCCTCGATTTGGCGAGCATTCCTCTTCTTTCTGCCTTTGAATTGGCAGTGCTAAAATCCTGCCAATTGTTATCATCCTTTTCTTTAAAAAAAAAAAAAAAAAAAAAGAAGAGATAATCTCCTCTTAAGCAAAGGCTGGGTGCAAACCGGTTCTCTTCTCATTCTTAAGCCATGACTTTGGCTGTGAAAAGCAGAACCGATGTGTGCTTTTCCTTCGCACCATATCGAATGCTCCAATTTTTCAGGCAACGAAACTGCAGTGAACCCTCTTTTCTGCGTCTGGTGGCCGATTGGTTCTGCTTCCAGGTTCTTAAGCCAGTGGCTCAGAAATATAAAGTACGGCAGAGGCACGGCCTCCTTATCGTAGCCTCGGAGAAACCTTCCTTTTATTTTGATTTACAGGGAACTCCATTCAATAACTCAGTTTATTTTCAGCTATAGTCAATCTGGTTTATTTATTTATTTATTTATTTATTTATTTATTTATTTATCTATTCGACTTTTGGCCACCACTCCCGTATGGCTTGGGGCGGCTCACAGATTCAAAATAAACAAAGCAACAATAGTACAATAGGGGCCGGAGAGATAGCACAGCGGTAACAACCGCTGTGCTGGCAATCTGAAGATCGGAAGATTGCAGGATCGAATCCCGGGCTGAGTTAGACGCCAGCTGTAAGCCCTGTCTACTGTTTACCCAAGCAGTTCAACAGCCCAGCTGCGAATTAACAACAAATTGGGGACCATAAAAGTGGGGAAGGACTTTTGCACAGACTTGTCTGAAATAGGCTGACAGAGAAGGGAGAGGCGGAAGTGGTGGAAACAAGAGCTCCTGTCGTGAGGATGGAACAACAGCACCCCCTTGTGACGTGATGGCGCAATGACGCAGGGACATAACAACAATGATGTAATGGAGCATTCACACCCAATGACGCCCACCTGTATGACGCAGCCAGGAAAGAAGAAGTCCTTCTAAAAACTGCACTGTATTTGTCTATGTGTAATTGTATGTCTTTCCGACAGGGACTGTCTGTCGTATGTGTATTGTAATCCCCACTGAGTTCCCTTCGGGGTGAGAAGAGCGGAATAGAAATAAACAGTATTACATTAAAACAATAAAACACAGCAGGAATAGGGCATTAAAACATACATTAAAACAGCAAAACAGCAATATTAACTTAACTGACATGTGTAGTTAAGCTGACTCAGTTACAAAAAGCCTGCCGAAATAGCCAGGTCTTACAAGCTTTTCAGAAAACCATAAGATCACGAAGTGACCTGACCTCCAGCGGCAGAGAGTTCCAAAGCGTGGGGGCAATGATGGAGAATGCCCTTCTTCTCATCAATGTGAGGCGGTAGGCTTTGACATTCGGGACAAAGAGAAGGTCCTGATCTTCAGATCTCAGTGATCTCATGGGACAATAAGGGGGAAGGTGGTCCCTCAGGTACACTGGCCCCAGACCATACAAGGCCTTGAAAGTCAAGACTAACACTTTGAAGGTTATCAATGGGCAGCCAGTGCAGTTCCTGCAGCACAGGTGTAATACGATCTCCCACAGGTGTGCCTGTGAGTAAGCGGGCTGCAGCGTTCTGCACAAGCTTAAGTTTCCGGGTCACCGACAGAGGTAGGCCAATGTAGAGAGCGTTACAGTAGTCTAACCTTGAGATGACAGTCGCTTGGATCACCGAGGCCAGATCGCAACGGGCCAGGTAGGGGGCCAGCTTCCAAGCCTGGCGAAGGTGGAAAAACGCAACTCGGCTAACCATGGAGACATGAGTCTCCATGGTTAGCCGAGTTGCATTTTTCCACCTTCATGAGTCTCCATGGAGTTGCGTTTTTCCACCTTCATGAGTCTCCATGGAGTTGCGTTTTTCCACCTTCATGAGTCTCCATGGAGTTGCATTTTTCCACCTTCATGAGTCTCCATGGAGTTGCGTTTTTCCACCTTCATGAGTCTCCATGGAGAGCCGAGTGTCCAGATGGACTTCAAGGCTTTTTACTGAAGGTGACGGGCATAACGCCACGCCATCCAGGGTTGGAAGCTGGAGTTCCCCACCGCCCGGGCAACCTAGCCAAAGGATCTCCGTCTTCGCTGAATTCACCCTCAACCTACTGCCTCGCAGCCATCCAGTAACGGCTTCGAGGCATAGATGGAAATTATCGGGTACGGAGTCGGGTCGGCCCTCCATCCTCAGAATGAGCTGAGTGTCATCAGTGTATTGGTGACACTCGAGCCCAAAGCTGCGCACCAGCTGGGCAAGTGGTCGCATATACAGTAGATGTTAAATAATAGAGGGGAAAGAATAGCCCCCTAGGGAACCCCACAAACAAGTGGGGAACCCCCAGAGACCACCTCACCCCTCCTCACGAGCTGTGTCCGGTTCCGGAGAAAGGATTTGAGCAGGATTTGCTGCTAAGTGTTCTGTGAGCTCCTGTTAGTATTTCTGGATTGGTTGTGTATATACACAAGTCTAATTTCTTGTTGAAACTGAACAATGAAGAAAACTGATAGGTGGGGAATCGGTTCATTGGGGACGTGGCCCTGGAAGGAAGTTCTACAAATACTATACCATGGGTTGTCAAAATGACCGACAAATGAGACCTAGGACAAATCATCCCTAAACAGTGGGTTGCTGTGAGTTTTCTGGCCTAAATGGCCATATTCCAGAAGCATTCTTTCCTGACGTTTCACCCACATCTATGGCTGGCATCCTCAGAGGCTGAAGGGTCTGTTGGAAACTAAGGCAGTGAAGTTTATATATCTGTGGAATGTCCAGGGTGGGAGAAAGAACTCTGGTCTGCTTGACACAAGTGTGACACCTGCATGGGCCTTTGTTTCGCCTTTCTGCCATGTGGACATTTATGGGAGGAGTTGCATTTGGCTCCACACATGACATCACCACCCTAACTCCTCCCCTTTCTGAGGTCATCTGAGGGGCAGGACGTCCTCTCTTTGGCCATTCCAAGCATAGAACATGGACGAAGCAGGCGGAAGTCTGGAGTCAAGGCTCATACAAAGCACCTTCGTTCCCGTATAGCCATCCAACGCTCTCAAACCAAGGAATTCAGTAATAGGAAGGGCCAGCCCTTCAACAGAGACTGTATTTCTTTGGGGACCCATGGACTTTGTGCGCCAGAGGACCATTTGAGGAACAACAGCATACCTGGAACCATAAGAGAGGCACCTTCACTCTGGAAAAGGCAAGTGAACGCAATCCCTTTTCTCAAAGGACCTTTTCTAGCAACCAACAGCAAGCTTTTGGGCCACCAGCACTTTTACTGGTTGTTATTCAATAAACCTTGGTTTTGGTTCACTATTTTGAGTCTAGCACTCATTCTTTTTTTTTAATATTTTTATTTTTATTGAGGTTTTTACAATTTGTAGTACAAGAAAGAGAGAAAGAGAAGAAAGAAAGAAAAAAAAGGAGAAAGAAGAAAAATGGAAATAGATTAGTGAGTAGCGGGAAATAGAGAGAAAGTGGGGAAGGAAAAAGAAGAGGAAAAAAGAAAAAAGAGAATAGAAAAAAGAAGAAAAAGTTCTTGTCCTCCCGTCCGGACGACTGGGGATTAGTCCTTGCTTGACGCTTATAATTACAATTTTACACTTAGATCACCATCAGTCTTTTTTTTATCTGTTCCATTCCTCCCTAAATCCTTGCTTTGGATAGGTAGGCTATGACGGACTGCCACTTGATCTTGTTCCTAGGACCTTGATTATTAACTAAACAGTTCAGTTGTTCCATATTCATAAATTCCACTAATTTTTCCGCCCATTCGATTGGTTCAGGGGCATTTTCCTGCTTCCATTTCCTGGCCAGCACAACCCTTGCTGCCGCAGCCATATAGTAAAAAATCTTATCATTGTTAATATTTAATTTGTCATTCGTCAAATTTAGTAAATAATATTCCGGCTTAAATTCTAATTCGGTCCCCAAGATTGCTTGGCTGTGTGCGTGGATCTTACTCCAAAATTGCTTGATTTTGTGACATGACCACCAGCAGTGCATAAAAGTGCCAGTTCTCTCCTTACACTTCCAGCATTTGTTGTTAAGATTTTTGTAAAACTTAGCTAGTTTTTTGCGGGGTCTGATACCATCGATAAAACAACTTGGTCAGTTTTCTGAAATCGGCGTTGCGCCGGCATATTTCAGATTTTTCTCCAGATTGATTCCCATTCGTTCAACAGGATGGAGTGCCCGAAGTCCTGCGCCCACTTGATCATGTTTTCTTTTATAGTTTCCGTTTCGGTGTCCCATTCTAATAGTTGATTATACAATATTCGAATCTGTTTCTTATCTTTTAGCATAACCACTTCCCAGGTAGTCTGTCTATAACAAAAATTATTTTTTTTGTCTCCACTAAAATAATCTTTAATTTGAAGATAGTTAAACCATGAAAGGTCTATACCTTCTTCTCTTAACTTTTCCAAGGTTTTCAGTCTCCATTCTTTTCCCTCTTTTACAATTAAATCTTTGTATGTGCACCATTTCGTTGAGGACAGCTCTCTCTTGTGCTGCGCTTCTAGCGAGGAGATCCATAGGGGGGTTGCTGTATAGAAGTGATCTTTGTATCTGTTCCATACCTTTAGTAGGGCAGCTCTTATGTAATGATTAGTAAATTGTTTTTCAACCTTATCTTTGCCATACCAAATGTATGCGTGCCAGCCCCTCCTAACATCAAACCCTTCCAAAGTCAACAGCCTTCTTTTGGTTAGCGTTGCCCAGTCCTTTACCCATGAAAGTGTTGCCGCATGATAGTAAAGTTGTAGATTGGGGAGGGACAGGCCACCTCGCTCCTTCTTGTCTGTTTTTGTACTTTATCCTAGCTTTTTTCCCGTCCCATATAAATTTAAGTATGTCTTTTCTCCAAATCTCAAAGTAATAATTAGTTCTAAGTATCGGTATCGATTGGAATAAAAATGTCATTTTCGGTAACACATCCATTTTCACTGCCGCGATCTTCGCCTGGAGGCTTAGGTTCAGGTTTTTCCAGCTTGCCAGCTTCTTCTTTATTTCATTCCATGTTGGTTCATAATTATTCTTCGCTAGTTGATTATTTTGTGAGGTGATGTTAATACCAAGATAGCGTACTTTGTTTGTAACTTGAATATTCGATTGTTCTTGTAGTTTATCTCTTGCCTCCTTCTTTAGATTTTTTGTCAATAATTTTGTTTTCTCATAGTTAATTTTAAAACCAGCCACCTCTCCAAACTCTTGAATTTTTGAAGTCCAATGCTGGATATTTTCTACTGGATCTTCTACGATGAACACCACGTCATCGGCAAAAGCTTTAAGTTTGTATTCTTCGCCCTGAACCTTCAGCCCTCTTAGTACATTATCAGATCTTATGGCCTGTAATAGCAGCTCTAGTGTCAAAATGAATAACAGGGGGGAAATAGGACACCCCTGCCTGGTTCCCTTTTGAATTTGGATCTTGTCTGATGTGTTCCCATTGACTATAATCCTAGCATACTGTTTGGAGTATATTGCTTTTACAGCGTTGGTAAATTGGAAACCCATATCTCTCTCTTTTATTGTTTCCAGCAAGAATTCCCAGTTCGCATTATCAAATGCCTTTTCGGCATCTAAGAACAGGAACCCCACCTCCTTTTGTCTGTTGATATCGTAGTACTCGATTGCGTTCAGAATCGTTCTGATATTATCACGCATCAGTCTATTTGGGAGGAATCCCGTCTGATCCTCCTGGATTGTTTCACTCATAAAGATTGATAACCTTTTGGCCAAAATTGATGTGAAGATTTTATAATCGTTGTTCAGCAACGATATTGGCCTGTAATTTCCCATATGGCTTACGTCTGTCTTCGCTTTGTGGATCAATATTTTGCTGGCCTCACGCGAGGATTCCGGTATTAAACCACGCGCTAGTATGTTATTTATTAGTTGCTTAAGGTGAGGGGCTAATTCGTTTGTTAGGTCTNATAATAAACTGCTGTCAAGCCGTCCGGGCCGGGGGCTTTATTGAGTGGGAGTCTTTTAATAGCATCTTTGACTTCTTCCAGGTCTACTGGTTTGTTCAATATACTTCTTTGGTCCTCACTTATTTTCTCCAACTTTTGTTTTGATATATACGATATCACATCCTCTATTTTTATGTTATCTTTTTTATATAGTTTTTTATAGAATTCCTCGAAGTGTCGAGTTATCTCTTCCTCCAGAAAAATTTCCTTTCCACCGCTTAACAAATGTGTTATGTGTTGGGACTGTCTTCTTTTTGCTAGCTTCTTGGCCAGGAATCTCCCTGGTTTATTGATATCTGCAAAATAATTCATTTTCATATATCGTAAGTTCCTAGCCATTTGAGAGATCTGCGTCTCATTAAGTTCTCTTCTGATTACTTCAATTTCTAGACGGGTTTTTTTACTTCCTGGTTTTAGCTTTAAGAATTTTTCTTTTTCTTCTAGCTCTTTTTTTAGTTTATTATTTCTTTCATGTCTTTTCTTATTTTTTATTGTACCTTGTTGGATGAGGTATCCCCGCATCACCGCCTTGCTAGCGTCCCAAATAATTTCTTTACTAGGTTCTTCTTTATTATTTAAATCAAAATATTCTTTTATCAAACTTCTATTTTGCTCAATCTCACTATCAGTTTGGAGCAGGTTACTGTTTAATTTCCATCTCCGTTCCTTTTTTTCCATATAGCACCATCCTTAATGGGCAATGATCTGAGTTTTGTCTTGGGAGCACTTTAACCTTGTCTATCTTTGTATTTAGTGTCTTGGATGCCCAAATCATATCGATACGAGACCAAACCAAATGGCGGGCAGAATAAAATGTGTAGTCTTTTTCCTTCAAATTTCTCGTTCTCCAAACATCTTGAAGCTGCAAATCTTCCTTCAAGGACAATAAGCTGATTGGAAGTTTCCCTCCTTTTGGGTCGGACCCCTTCTTTCTCAACTTAGTTTTGTCCAGATTACAGTCCAATACACCATTGTAATCACCAGCCAAAATTATATTGTCATAACTGAATTCAGATAAAAAAAAATTTAGTTGTTTAACAAATTTAGACTTTGCCCCTGTTGGCGCATATATGTTGCATATCAATATCTCCTGCTGATTGATTTTTATTTTTACTCCCAGGATCCTGCCCTCCTGGTCTTTAAAGGCCAGTGCTGGGTCTAAGGACTCTTTCACATATGTCACCACTCCGTTTTTTTTATATGGTGCGGATGAGTAGAATACTCTCCCCAGTCGTTTTTGATTTAAGTGAGACACCTGCTTCTGTGATATATGTGTTTCTTGTAATAAAATTAAATCACAATTCTCCTTTCTGAGATTATTTACAACTAAATTTCTTTTATTAGGTGAATTCAATCCGTTTACATTGTTAGAAAAAATTGTGACTTCCTTCATCTTCAGTTTCTAAATTACCGTCCTCTTCCTGCCCCCCTACTGCTCCAGCTGTAGATTCCATCTCCTCGGTTGAGTTGGGCCTCTGTCTTTTTTTATCTTGTTTTTTATACTCTTGGTCAGTTCTGAGTTCTTGGGTGGGAATGTCTTTTGGTCTGCCTCTTTGTTCATCCTCTCTCCTTTTCTTCTCTAAATGTTTTTTTAAGTCCTTGTGAAAATTCCGTGCCTTCTCTTCCGAGGTAAGCCAGAATTTATTATCATTGAGGGTCAGGGATATACCTTCAGTTTTCTCCCATTTAAATTTGATGTGGTGTTTCTTTAATTCATCTACGAGGAAATAGTATTTTTTCCTTTTACTCATGGCTGATGCCGTAAATTCTTTTAAAATTATTATGTTGTTTCCTTTATAGGCTACCGGCCCTTTAGATTTATTTTTGAGTAATTCTTCCTCGTTGATCTTCTATTAAAGGTGACCAATACATCTCTAGGTACCTTGTTTCTACTTGCATATCTAGTATTTATTCTGAAGGCCCGGTCAACATCTTGTGCCATCTGTTCTGTATTTATCCCTAACACCTCCGCTGAGATTTGGGAGACGATTTGTTTGAGGTCTTGGCCCTCCTCCTCTGTCAGGTTCCTATACCGAAGTTGGGATTCGGTCTCTTTTATGGCCCATTGGTCTTGTTGTTTTTCTAGTTTCTCCTGCATTTCTTCCATTTTATTCATCTTTTCCTCTATCTTCTTCTGCATTTTCTTTGTTGTAGAAGTCTCCGTCCGGATCCTTTTTAATTCTGATTGCATTCCTTCCATTTCTTTTTTCATCTCCGCCAATTCTCCTTTAAGTTCTAGTTTAAGTTCTTGTTTTAATTCTTCTTTCATATGACCCAGTTCTTCTTTAAACATTTCTTTGATCTTTACCTCCATTTTTTCTCTGTTGTCTTGCATCTGGTTTTGCATCTGCTCTTTCATTTTTTGAATTTCTAATAATAAATCCTTCCCTGAGACCTCCCCTGTGAGGGAGTTCCTCCTTGCAGGTGCTCCTTGGGATTTGGAGTCTAGCACTCATTCTTAAAGATACTCCAGGTCTCTTGTACATGGGAGGTGGTCCAGGAACTGGTTTAGTTCTCCTTCCTCAGGGCTGAACAATCTATAGAAGCCAGAATGATCAAACTAAAGATATTGTACTTGGGATATTTCATGAGATGACATGACTCATTAGGAAACACTGCAATGTTTGGCTAACTGGGAAGGAGTAAGAAAAGAAAAGAAAAGAAGCCCCCGTGCCATGTGGATACTAGACTCTACCAAGGAAGCCACCTGACACTAGCAGACTTTGGCAACTCAGTGTCATACTCAAATTCGAGGTAAGAAAGCACATCAAGGTTTTAATTTAATGACGTAAGGCTACAATTATGTAGACTACGTAGTATTTCCCAGCCTTTGATTTTCAGGTGTTTTGGACTTCAGCTCCTGGAATTCCAGCCAGTTGGCCAAGCTGCCGGGGATTTTTAAGAACTAGCATTCCAAAACCTGGAGGACCAAAGTTTGGCAACCACTGCTATAGAGACATTCTCCACTGTTTGGTTAAACAGTGAATTTCATGTATGTCTTAACCATATGATACTATTATAAAGTGTTATTCCCCTTGGGCACTACAGTTATAACACTATGATTTCATCTTAATGGCCATTGTGGCATCCTTGGATAAATCATTGCTGTCATTGTCAGTATAACATCTAATAGTGGCCTTTTGCTCAAGAAAACAAGGGAAAAGTGTATTGACATAATGACTGACTGACTGACTGACTGACTTTATTATTTCTGAGTCGCCCTCCACGTTAGTGCTCCGGGCGACTTACACACAACAAATTCCACAATTAAAATAGAGTATTTAAAACTAGATTAAAATATTCAGTGGTTAAATGCAGGGACCAGGCTCGGTATTTGAGTTCCTGGTTCTGCATTAACCATGGGCTTTCCTAAATAGCCAGGTCTTCAGAGCGGTCAGGAACTGGGGCAGGTCGAGGGAGGCTCTCTGGTCCGGTGGCATCGAGTTCCAAAGAACGGGGGCCACAACGGAGAACGATCTCCGTCTCGTGGTCTCCAGGTGGACCTCTTTCAAGCCTGGTACGTGAAGAAGGTTCTTGTTTGCTGGCCGCGGGGTCCTTGAGTAAGCAGGCATCAACAGGCGGTCTTTTAGGTATGTTGGGCCCCGGCCCCGTAGGGCTTTGAAAGCCAAGGTCAAGGTCTTGTGTAAGGCTCTATACTCAACGGGCAGCCAGTGCAGGCGCTGCAGAGATGGTGTAATGTGACATCTCATCGATGTTCCTGTGAGAAGCCTGGCGGCCGCGTTCTGCACAATCTGGAGCCTGCGGGTTAGTGACCGGGGTAGACCGGGGCTCAGTACTGCTAACTCACTGCAAGGGGAGGGAAAGGTGCCGCTGGCCAGTGAGGTTTCCAGTGGAGGGCGTTCTGGCAGCCGGGGCAAGGATGACTGCCTCCTCCGGACTCGTCTCGGGCTCCGCTGGTTCTGCCTCACCTTTCGCCTTTGGCCACGTCTTCGTCCTCTCCTGGTTCTCTCCTGGCGTTTTAAGGCCGGGGGGAGGAGAGGTAGGGGGGTTGGGGGGGCTCTGTCGCAGGTTTGAGATCTGCCCTTGCCATCCCGCTTGGTCCGCTAAGTTCGCCCTCTCCCCCGTCGGAGGGAGGATCTGCAGCCACTTCACTGATGTTTTCCTGGTTGCTGCTCCAGGCTCCTCCAGGTGACCAGCTCCGCCCTCGGCTCCTCCCTGCACGGTGTGGGCCCGCCTCCCGTTCTGCTGATGAAGCAGATGGGGGCGAAGATGAAGGCGGGGCTGCAGTCGCCATTTCGGCGTCTTTGGTGGCCAGCGCCATCTTGGACTGGGCCCTCAGGGGCAGGTGGCGAGATGCCCTGCGTCGAGGCCGCTCGCCTGGGATCTTAGCTAAAACTGCCGAGATGTTCAGCGGCTCCTCAGGGTCCAGCGATTCCCGTTGTTCCAGGGAGGGGCTGGCGGCCCTCTGGGTCTCCTGGGCCTCCTGGGCGGTTGGGGCTTCTCACGGCGCCTTCGTCTCCAGTGGCTTTCGCTGCTCCAAAGGCGATTCGGCTGCCCCCTGGGTCTCCTGGGTCTCCGGCCGCCGCAGGTGGCCTCCACGGGACCATAGGCAGCTGCCCTGACCCAGGGACGCCAGCGGACAGTGCATGATGTCAATAATTTTTATGCGTAAATTCCAAGCTCTGACTGAGTCATATCCATGTAAAGGAAGCCCAAGCAAGAAGAATGGCTGCTCAAACTCCAATGCTTTTGTGTATGTGTATGCCTTCAAGTTGTTTCTAACCTATACTAACCCTTTGTTATTCTGAGCCTTCTAACAGATAGCCAGTCTAAAGCTAACTATGAGAACTAGTGTTGTGTAGAGCAGTATTTCCCAACCGCTGTGTGCCGTGACGGACCTCCTGCTGTGCCGCGAGAAAAGTTCTGCCCCCCTTCCTTCCTTCCTCCTCCTGCCGAACTTGTGCTGCTTGGGGGGGGGGGGGGAAGGAAGGACTGGGCAGCGGTGAAGAAAAAGAAGAAGGGGCCGGGGCGCCACCTCCTTCGGCCGTTTCCCCAGCCAGCCTCCAATCCGCCATGACTCTCGCCCCTCGGTTGCACTGCCCCTTCAAGGCTGGAGAAGCTGTGGGATAGCTGAAGCCGGGGAGGAAGAGGCAGGGCATGGCGCAGCCTGGCTCTGCCCCTCCCCCTGACTTCTGCACTCCCACAGCTTCTCCAGCCTTGAGGGGACAGTGCCAAGCCAGCATTGTGCTGGCTCTGCCACCGCTGGCTTGGCACTGCCCCCTCAAGGCTGGAGAAGCTCTGGGAGAGCTGAAGCCGGGGGGAGGGGGCGGGGCATGGCACAGCCTGGCTCCTCCCCCTCCCCCGGCTTCAGCTCTCCTAGCAGCTGCTCCCAGCAGACCACCATCCCCCAGCCATTCTTTACTGTGTTAGAGTGTAATTTTGTGTCATTTTGGTTGGTGGTGTGGCCCCGGATTTTTTTAATGTTAAAAGCGTGCCGCGGCTCAAAAAATGTTGGGAAACACTGGTGTAGAGGTTGGAGTGTTGGACTGCAATACTAGAAGACTAGGGTTCAAATTGTTGCTTAGCCACGGAAACCAATTGGTGGCTTCTCAGCCTTTGAAGGAGGAAAAGGCAAACTGGTTCTGTACAAATTCTGCCAAAAAAAGCCATGGTAGGTTCACCCTAAAGTTGCCAGTGGATTACAGTACACATAAGGCAAACATTCGATGCCTTTTTACATGAACAACAACATACAATACACAGATGAGGTAAAGTCCTTCCCTTTCCCCATCTTCGGCATCCAGAGGTAATGCTCAACTTCCGGCCATGAGGAGGTGCCGAAGGAGCCTTGTTGTCCATTGACATCTCCAATTTTTTCTCCCCAGCATGTGAGGCACCTTTTAACCTTCCCGCCAAGGTGGTACCTACTAATCTACTCATATTGCATGCTTTCAAACTGCTAGGTTGACAGAAGCTTGGAATGACAATTGGGAGCTAACCTGACTCGTGGCTTCAAATTGTTGACCCTCCAGTCAGCATCCTTTCCTGCAGCTAGGGGCTTTAAGTATTGTGTGACCAGAGTCCCAGTTGTTGTGTGGAGGCACACAACAACTAAAAAACAACAAAGATTAACTACTTGACAGGGTCTCTTAAGAGGAGGTTTCCCATCGCTTTCCTCTGAGGAAGAAGGACTTGTCCAAGATCACGTAGTGGGTTTCCAGGGCTGAATGGATATTTGCTTTGATGAGTCCTAGTCCAGCAATGAAGTTATGACATCACACTGGCTCTCTCGTGCAATCACAGGGTCCAAAATGAAGAGGGTTGGGGCTCTTGGAGAGCCAGGTGATGTCATGGCTTGAGCATTGGCCTATGACTCTGGAGAGCAGGGTTCGATTGCCAGCTTGGGCATGGAAACCCTCTGGTCAAGTCACACACTTTCAGGTCCAGAAAACTTCATGATAGGGTCTTGTTAGGATCTTCATAAATTGAAAATGATTTGAAGGCAAACAACAACATCATCCTCAACAACAACCACAACAACAACAATGGCTTTTTGACTCAGCGGGTAGAATTAGGGTGGGTTAAAACAGATAAAAAGGTGATCTTTTAATCCTTGGACAACTATTTCAACCTTTTGATTTATTTGACAGCCAGCTAGTCAGTAATATAATATGACATCCCAAACCAAAAGGTATAATCAGACACACTTGGATTACCTGGACGAGTAATTGACCTGTTTGACCTGACTGAGAGGTCAGGATTGGAGCCTTTTCTCTCCCATCAGGGCATTTGATGGCCAATGGAAAGGGACTCTGATGGTTTGTTGGCCAGGTGGTGAGTGACAGGTAATCAGGGAGGCATTTGCCTTTCTACCCTAATTGCAGGAACAACTCTCTTCAGTCTAATCAGGATAACGATGCATCCCTGTGATGCTCCTATAGGTCTCCAACATTCTCTGCTTTACTCTTGTACCCAATAGAGACTCCGCTTGTGTCTTTGGGAACTAAATGGATTCTTGAGCAAGGGTGACAGGATATCACCACATGAAATAAGCAATACATGTGAATGGATAACAAACACATTTGAAGTTCTGCCGTATCATCCATTCCTTGCTCTGTTTAGGTATTGGGGGAAATGCTCTTTATGTTAATCTTTGATCCGAATCTATAGTGGGCCCACAGTATCTGCTGGGGTTTGGCTCTAGGACCTCGGGGGACACCAAAATCATGGATGTTCAAGTGCCATTGCAGGAGAATCTCGCTTACCCAACATAAATGGGCCAGCAGCATATTGGATAAATGTTGGATAATAAGGAGAGATGAAGGAAAAGCCTAGGGAAAGGTAAGGGTTTTCCCCTGACATTAAGTCCAGTCGTGTCCGACTCTGGGGGTTGGTGCTCATCTCCATTTCTAAGCTGAAGAGCTGGTGTTGTCTGTAGACAGTCACCTCCAAGGTCATGTGGCTGGCATGACTGCATGGAGTGCTGTTACCTTCCTGCTGGAGCAGTTTTCAAACTGCTAGGTTGGCTGAAGCTGAGGCTAACAGGTGGAGCTCACGCCACTGCCTGGATTCAAACCTGCAACCTTTAAATCAGCAAGTTCAGCAGCTCAGTGATTTTACCTACGGTGCCACGAAGGGCTCCTAAGGAAAAGCCTATTAAACGTCAAATTAAGTTATGATTTTACAAATTATGCACCAAAAAATCATGTTTCACAACAAATCGACAGAAAACCATCTTTTCATAACAGCTATATAGCTGGTAAATGGCGTATGGCCCTTTAAATGGTTTGATGGGCTGAGATCAGAAGAGCAGGATCTTCTCTTTGTACCGAGCGTTAAAGCCTTTCACCTGACTTCGACCAGGAGAAAAGCATTCTCCATCGCTGCGCCCACACTTGGAACTCCTTACCGCCGGAGATCAGGTCATGGTGTTCCGGCAGGCTTTCGTTACCTAAGTTAGTCTAGTGGTTCAGGTTGATTTTATTGCTAATGCTGTGATTTTAAATAGTTTTAATTTGTATAATGTGTTGTGATTTGTTCAATTGTGAGCCACTCCGAGCCACCCGGGAGTGGCCGCCAAGAAATCCGAATAAATAAATAAATAAATGTAAAACTGGCTTTGCGCTAATAAAGAAGGGTTTTGTTTCCATTGATTTTATAAACAAAATACCAAAATTCACAAACTGTATATCCAAGACAGAAAAAACGTGAACATTTTTTTAAAAAAATGTTGCCACTTGGACCGAAGCGGATCGGCGCTGCTCGAGTTATTGGACCTCACAGCAGCGTTTGATACTGTCGATTACCAACCTTTGACACACCGCCTGGCGGTGGCGGGGGTGAGGGGGGCAGCCCTCAACTGGCTGTCCTCCTTCCTCCAAAAATGCCTACAGCGAGTGAAATGGGGAGGGGTGGTCTCCGAGGGCTCCCCCTTACATTGTGGAGTTCCTCAGGGGGCCATCCTCTTATTTAACATCTACATGCGACCACTCGCCCAATTGGTACGGAGTTTCGGGCTGGAATGTCATCAGTACGCTGATGACACCCAGCTCATTCTGAGGATGGACCCCGGGGTGGAATCTGTACCCGATAATTTCCATCTCTGCCTAGAAGCCGTAACTGGATGGCTGCGAGCCAGTAAGTTGAAGGTGAACCCGACGAAGACGGAGATCTTGTGGCTGGGCCACCCGGGGGGGGGGGGATAGAGACCCAGTTGCCGACGTTTGATGGCGTGGCACTTCACCCACAGCCGCTAGTTAAGAGCTTGGGGGTCCACTTGCCTGCAAGACAGCATTTTACCATCTGCAGCAGGCAAGACGTTTGGCTCCTTATCTCTCCCGCTGCGACCTGGCCACTGTGATCCAAGCCACGTTCATCTCGAGGCTCGACTACTGTAATGCGCTGTACATTGGCCTTCCCCTGTCGGCGATCCGGAAACTCAAGTTGGTGCAGAACGCAGCAGCACGTCTGCTCACAGGAGCCCCAAGATCTGCGCATGTCACCCCACTCCTGCGCGAACTGCACTGGCTTCCTATTGAATTCCGGGTCTCCTTCAAGGTGTTAGTCTTGACTTTTAAGGCCTTATATGGTTTGGGGCCAGTGTACCTGAAGGAGCGGCTTACCCCATACGTGCCCAGTAGATCACTGCGTTCAGAGGGGCTTAATTTACTGGAGGTGCCTAATATTAAGACCTACTGGTTGTCGAGTACGCGGCAGAGGGCGTTCACGGTGGCTGCGCCGTGCCTCTGGAATTCGCTGCCTGCGGAGACACGAGCTCTACGGGGCTTGATGGCGTTTCGCAGGTCGGTAAAGACTTGGCTGTTTAGGCAGGCGTTTGGCTCCGACTGATGCCTGCCACAACCTGCCACCTTGCCGCATCTTGTCATCTGTATTATTGTTGTCTGCTGGGATTTTAAGGCTGGGAGCGGGGCTTGAACTTGGTTTTATAATGCTGTTTTATGTGTTTTTATGTGTTTTAATCTGGTTTTATCTTGTAAACCGCTCTGGGCTCTGGAGAGAGCGGTATACCCAATCGAATAAATAAATAAAAACTTTCAAAATTTTACAATCAACATTTTTTAAAAGCTATAATATTTTTTTAAAAAGGGACAAGTTTTCCCGTCCTTAATATGTGCACAATTGTAATTGTAAACCATTTTGATCTTGGTAGAAAGGCAGTACACAAAATGCAACCTCTATAAATAAAAATGTAATGTTTGTTTGTGCAATTAATATAACTCAAAAACCACTGGATGAATTGACACCAAATTTGGACACAATACAATAAGGCCAATGAGTGATCATCACTCATAAAAGCACTGAAAAACACAGCAGAAGAGACTTTAAAAGCCAACCCCCCCCCCATTACAACACATTTGCAGAACTACATATATACACAAATATATACACACACACATGCACACACATATATATACACACATAAAACACATATACTGGGCTGCAGCAAAGCATCGTACAATAAACACACACTAAACCAGGTAATTTCGATATAAAAATATATATCAATTAAATTTAGTACATAAGACTAGAGATAATACAAATATCCAAATTAGACATACCATTCCAAAGTATACGTCTGGGAGTTGTGGCACTTGTGGTAATTTGGATATTTGTATTATCTCTAGTCTTATGTACTAAATTTAATTGATATATATTTTTATATCGAAATTACCTGGTTTAGTGTGTGTTTATTGTACGGTCTTTGAACCCATACTCAGTGCTATTGATCTGCAGCAAAGCATGGCAGGGGACAGATAGTGAACAAATAAATATGTGTGTTATTAACTCCTGTTAAATCGAGACTCGGAGCAACTCCATCAATGAGACCCCAAGTCAAACCATCGATGGCCCTGCTTAAGTCTTGCAAATGCAGAGCAGTCGCTTCCTTGACTTCAATGGCACCCCCTCCCAATTTTTGAATATCCAAGTCTTTCAATTTCACAATTGTTGAAAAGGTCAGATAGAAATGAGAGGGCTAAATGACAGACATGTGGGGGTTTTTGCAACAATATCATCTGTGTAGTCAGCGCATACATGCTCCCACCACCCTGCCCGAGGATACAGAACTGTAGAAACTAATAATGTTAAGACTGACATGGGGGTTTTGCTGAGGAATTTGCCATATTCGTGGCTCCAATTAGAATGCCGGGGAAAGATTAGTCCTCGCTTGTGTCCCCCCACGACCGACCAAGGAGTCGGGATGAATGACTCTTGCGCAACCCCCATTTATCTTCTCCGACAGAGGCCACTCAGAGTGATTGCTTTTGTTAATCAAGTTGGGCTTGATGATTAAGTGTGTAATTTTGGATTTGATTGAAGCAAGCACTCCATCGCCATAGAAGCCACTATCTTACCCAATCATATTCACCACAGGCTTGAAATGAATTTTGCCCTCTTCCTAATATATGCAAGCTCATCTGAATATATTTTTCTTTCTTCCTTCCTTCCTTCTGTCTTCATCTTCCTCAGGTCAAAGAGAGAGGAAGACATTTGAAAATCACAAAATTGAGACGGTATTCCAAGCTATACGGGGGAATTAAAACTATCCCTAGACTATTGCACTATAAACACTTGGGAACTGTAGGGTTGAGATGTTCCTTAAAGATTAACTTCATCTTGGAAGTCATGTAATTCTTACAAATACACCATTATAGTTTAAGTCTTTTGTAAACTAGAGACTGGGCTTAGGATTGTTTTTGTTTGTTTGTTTGTTTGCAGAATTTTCTTGCCAGCATTGTTACTCTCTCTCTCTCTCTCTCTCTCTCTCTCTCTCTCTCTCTCTCTCTCTCTCTCTCACACACACACACACACACACACACACACACACACACTCTCGGACACACACACACTCGGACACACACACACACACACACAGGTGCCGTTTTGCCAGCAAGCGTGACGAAATGGTAGGTGCGGTGACGCTTCCCCCATCACACAGGAGAAGTGTTGTGCAAGCGGGGCAGAAGTGTGCTGGCTCCATTGGACCAAAGACAACATGGGAGCCTTCCCATGTTGACAAGTAAGAATCCTAAGCCACTTCCACGCTGGTTGGAGGCAGGGCCTCAGCCAGAAGTTAAGGGATGTCATCTGATAGGCTGCATGCCCACTATCCCTCAACTGGTCAACAAGCGTTCTAGGACGCTTAAATTGGTACGTGTCATGTATCATGTTCTGCAGTTGATGGTGGTTGGTGATGGTAGGCCTAGCAGTTGGTGTTGGAAGGGTTAATGTAAGTCTTAGTTCTAAAGGGTTGAGTAACCTTGGATCTTTGGAATGGCTTTTGACTACGATATGGACTCTTGATCCTTGGACTTTGCTCATTGATCTCTCGGCATTTGACCCCTGGACTGGACCCTTGGACTACGGTGTAACTTCTGCTATCAGTTTTTGTTTTATATTCAGTGGCTGAGTGCTATCTTTATGCTTCATATTTTGGACTTTTAAAACAGCCAGGCAGTAAGTGCCGTGTCCGGAGTTGGGGGGACTGCCCTTAAATGGGTGGCCTCCTTCCTCCGGGACTGGGGACAGCGTGTGGAGGGGGGCGGAGGGGTCTCCGGGAGGCTCCCACTTAACTGTAAGGGTCCCCAGGGGCCATCATCTCCCCCTTTTTATTCAATGTTTATATGCGCCCCCCTCGCCCAGCTGGCACGCGACTTTGGTCTGGAGTGTTATCAGTACGCGGATGACACCCAGCTTCTGCTGAGAATGGACGGCAGGCCGGACTCCGTACCCGATTGTTTCCATCGCTGCCTTGAAGCCGTGACTGGTTGGCTGCATGCCAGCCGGCTGAAGGTGAACCCGTCGAAGACGGAGATCTTGTGGCCCGGTCGCCCTGGGCTGGATGAGTGCCGGTTGCCTACCCTGGATGGCGAGCGGCTTAGCCCGTCATCCTTGGTTAAGAGCTTAGGTGTTCAATTGGACCCCTCGCTGACCATGGAGACTCAGGTCTCCGTGGTCAGCAGGACGGCGTTCTTCCACCTACGACAGGCTAGGCGACTGGCACCCTACCTGTCCAGGCATGATCTGGCCACGGTGATCCAAGCGACGGTCATCTCGAGGCTGGACTACTGTAACGCCCTCTACGTAGATCTTCCCTTGGCGACAATCCGGAAGCTCAAGCTAGTGCAGAATGCCGCTGCTCACTTGCTGGCGGGAACGCCGGCAAGGGAGCACATTACGCCCTCTCTCAGGCAACTGCACTGGCTTTCCATGGAGCACCGAATTGTCTTCAAGGTGTTGGTGTTAACCTTTAAGGCCCTGTACGGCCTAGGGCCTGCGTACCTGAGGGACCGCCTTGCCCCATACATTCCCCCGAGATCACTACGTTCAGAGGAACAAAATCTGTTGTTGGTGGGGCGGTTAAGACCACGCTGTTCAAATTAGCCTTTGACTTGACAACCGGATTGGGCGACTGACTTACAGCTGTCTAATACACTGGTGTCTCGGGCCTTTGGAACTGTATGCATTTCTCAACACCTCGTGATGTGATTCGTATTGTTGTTTTAATGTTTTAATATTTTACTGTTTTATTGTACGGCTGCATGGCCACTACATGCCGCCGGTTTTATGTGTTGTGACCCGCCCCGAGCCTGCAGGGAGGAGCGGAATACAAAACCAAATAATAAATAAATAAATAAATAAAATTAAAGTGTTTAGCACAAACCGGGAGTTTGTTTGGTTCATCTCTGCCTCTGTACTGGCCGAGCCCTGGGATCGTGACAATGAGGTCCTAAGTGAGAGTTACAGTCTTAAGAGTAACTTTTCCATGCTCTCAGTGTGAATACTAACTAGGAGGCACCTAAGAACACATGATTTATTATTTATTTATTTAAAACATTTATATTCCGCCCTTCTCCCCCCAAAGAGGACTCAGGGCAGAGCACAACATACGTATGTACGGCAAACATACAGTGCTGGTCTGCTGGAACATATGGTAATCCTTCTCATCACGTCTCAACTTCTGTGTTGGTGATGGTGTCCTTAAGGGATTCTCTAGTTAAAAGGAGCACTATTGAGGCTGATACTCTGGATGGTGAAATTAAATCTCTCAGAGAATCCCTTAAGGACACCATCACCAACACAGACTTAGAGAGGATGGATAAGGAATGCAAGGAGCTCTACGATGACGAGAAAAAGAAAAAAATTCAGAAGTTGAGACGTGATGAGAAGGATTACCAAGAAGGGAAGATCTATAAATGGCAGTATAAACCCACCCTGAGATCCTCTAACAGACGGGTGGGTTTTTCAAGGGAATCCTTAGACTCAGCTCACTCAGGGGAAACTGCAAACAGTAACCCTGATACATCACAAGGCTCCTCGAGACAGTATCAATTACGTAACAGGAACACTGGTACTAATGAGGCCAGCTCAGGACGCCCCCAGAGACAACAACAATCCAAGAATTTTCAGGGGGGGCCACAAGAGAAAACGGACAACTTAGTTCTGAATTTATCAGACTATCCCCTCTCTACGCATGAGCTAGACCTGGTTAGTAAAGGACTATCATTTGTGGTTACTCCCTGTTGCACAGACCTCAATATTCGCAAGGATCTCTCGCATTTGTTTCGTTCTATTCGTTTAAAAGAATTCTTTTCAAATAAATCAAATAAAACAGCATCTGAAAATACATCTGTGCGGTTCCTTAATTTTAGACCACCGAGTAAGTTCACCCCTCATATGATTTCAAATAATGTCAGAGCCTTTGAAGACACTGTCCTCAGAGAGACCTCTAAAATAAACCATAAAAGGGACAGCCAAAATAAAAATCTATCTCCAGCTGATATCTCCATACTTAAACGACTAGGTTCCCATCCCAAACTAATTTGGAAGAAATCTGATAAAGGCAGTACCATTGTCTGTCTTAATAGGATTGATTACATCAAGGAGTGTGAACGTCAACTTTCTGATAATAGATTCTATAAGCGCTTAAAGGAGGATCCAACAAAAAGGTTTCTTAATACCATTTCTTCTATAATTTATGAAGGCGTTGTTTTTGGCCATATCACTGAACAAATCGGCGACTACTTAGTCAATCATTATCCTAGAATTCCGTTATTTCACGCCTTACCGAAGATTCATAAACCTCAGCAGCCCCCTATTGGCCGTCCCATTGTTTCGGCGGTGTCCAGCCTTCTGGAGCCAATATCAAAATTTCTCGAAGATATATTGCATCCTTTCGCAGAGATGACTCCTACTTTTGTACAGGACACCAGGGATTTCATTCGGAAAATTGAACACACATCGGTCCAACCAACTGCTTTCCTAGTTACTGCAGATGTGGTGTCGCTGTACACACACGTACCCCTTGAGCAAGCTAGGAGCATCGTGGAAGAAGTATTAGATCTACATGACAGTCCAAGATATCCTCCTACCCAATTTCTACTGCAATTGTTGGACATTGTTTTTGATTACAATTATTTTTCTTTTAACGGCAACTTCTACCTCCAGACAGATGGAGTCGCTATGGGAAGCAGTGTAGCCCCGACGATAGCAAATTTATTTATGATTTCTCTAGAACAAAAAATGTTATTCTCTGACACGCTGAATCCAATCGTTTCTAACATTTCTAAAGTCTACAGATATATTGATGACTTATATTTTATCGTAAATGGGGACACCAATATGGAGACATTCCATTCATGGCTTAATACATGGCATAGTAGCATCAGTTTTACTTTAGCATTTGATAAACAACAGATGAATTATTTGGATATCACCACTTTCAAATGTGATTCTACTATCCATATCAAGATTTATAGAAAACTAATTCAGAGGAATGCCTACCTGCATTATGATAGTTATCATACTTTCTCATTAAAGAACAATTTGCCTTTCACTCAACTGTTAAGACTGAAAAGAAACTCTACATCATCCCATCATTATCAGCAAGAGGCTAAAAAAATGTTGAACAACTTTGCCAAAAGGGGCTACCCAGAGAACGTATTATTAACTGCAAAGAGGAAAGCTGACGCTGCCCCAAGACACACTCTGTTGCAACCCAAGACTAAGATGAAAAAAGACTTATTAGTTTGGCCCGTTACTTTGAATCCACACAACAAGGACCTGGTCCACATTGCACGTAGATATTGGCCTCTTGTGTCACACATAAAGGGCCTGGAATCTTTTCCCACTGTCGCCTATAAAAGGACACTGAATATTGGAGATCTACTAACCCATACAGCACTCCCTGATCCCATCAAAAAAAGTACTTTGACAGTGGGCAGCCACCCATGTGGACACTGTTCAATTTGTAAGAATATACTTAAGGGTAGGACTGTCACTAGCACCTCAAAGGGCAGAGTGTTCGCACTCTCATCCTTCTCCAGCTGCTCCTCGAAGGGAGTAGTCTATTTACTCCAGTGTAGTTGTTTACTACAGTATGTGGGGTTCTCGTCAAGGACCCTAAAAGAACGTCTAATTGAACATAAAAGTAAAATCCGTCAGAAGTCTAATGAATCTGCCCTATATCAACATTGTACCCAATATGGGCATGACCCTGACGACATTAAGGCCCTTGTACTAGAAAAAGTACAACAATTACCTCACTCAGACTACATTAGGAGACTAAAACAAAGAGAAACTGCTTGGATCTTTAAAAGGGGCAGCGAGATTTATGATGGATTAAATGATCGTCTTTCTTTAAACGCTGTACTTGGAAAGTAATACAGCTGACATCAATGTTCTATACTACTTTAAATGAGTTGTTTCTTTTACACCACTTCACCATTCCTCCACTGGATGGCATCTGAGGATCTCCCCAAGACTGAAATGCTACTATTGATGGTAACTATATGGCAACCATTGATTCCTATGACCGTATATGTATGCGAATCTTATTTTGAATTACAGAATGCTCTCTATTTGTTCAATTTTAAGATGAATACCCAGTGGGATAGATGATTTTTCCTTATTGCGAGCCCTGAAGAAGAACTATTCGAAACGACCCGGAACGCCAGGCACCGGCACAGCGCTACTGTCGTCGGCTTCAGGCGATAGCCACGGCTACCGCCGCTTTCCTTTCCCCGCTTGGGAGGCTTTTTCGCGACCCCTTTGCGGCTCTGGCTCTTCATTTACGGCCACTCGCGACCAGCGTCACCCTCGTCACTGACTGAACGCTGAGGACCATTGCAAGTTTAATTCATTCATTTGTTTACTCAAGGACCTTATATTATTCTTTCTGAATACTTAGGCATTTGCCAGTGATTTACCTTGAACAAAGCTGTTGCCTCGCCACTGTGTTTTGGCACCTGCATGAACTACTTCTCCCAAATAGGGAATATACTGCTACTATTTGTTTGCCATTAGGCTATCTTTCGCCATTAGGCTGTGTTATTGGTACTTGCATGGACTATATCTCCCAAATAGGGAATATTGTATTACTTTTTTTGCCATTTGGCCATTATACGCATGATGTATTTTTGTTTATAAATAGTGTATTGAGACACAGAATTTATCAATTGTTCTACCTTTATTGCCTAACTCTACTGCTGAGCTAATCTTGCCAGGGAGGGAGTTCCCTAGCCAAGGAGCAATCACTGAGAAGGCCTTCTCTCTCGTCCCTGTCAATCACACCTGTGACAGTGACGGGATTGAGAGGAGGGTCTCCCCAGAAGATCTTAATCTCCAGGGAGTTTCATAGAGGGAGATGTGTTTGGACAGGTAGATTGGGCTGGGCTGTATAGGGCTCTATAGGCCAAAGCCAGCACTTTGTGCTCAGTGGCAAACTGGCAACTAGTGGAGCTGACACAACATGGGAGTTGTGTGCTCCCTATATGGCGCCCCAGCTATTAACCTGGCTGCCTCTCGTTGGACTCTTTGAAGCTTCTGAACAGTCTTCAAAGACAATCCCACATAGAGCTCATTGCAGCACTATATCCTGATCAATGCCCCTTAATTATCCCAATTTGGCAGCAATTTGGCTCTCTCTTGTTTGAAGACTTCTGCCTACATTGAGGTTGAAGATGGCCTAACAAAGGTATTCTATTTCTCATTTTATCTCATGGTCAACATGACTAGTCATGAAGATGTTCCTTGATTTGAAGACAATCAATCTAGCCAGGTCCAGGTCTCCACCGTCAGGTCACCAGGTCTCCACCGTCAGCAAAACCGCTTTCTTCCATCTGTGGCAAGCTAGGCGTCTGGCTCCCCACTTATCCAGAGACGACCTGGCCGCAGTGCTCCAAGCGATGGTCATCTCGAGACTGGACTACTGTAACACCCTTTACATTGGCCTGCCCTTGTCAGTGATCTGGAAACTAAAGCTCGTCCAGAATGCCGCTGCCCGACTTCTCACTAGGACCCCAGTGAGATGTCACGTAACACCTATTCTTCAGCAGCTCCATTGGCTTCTGGTCGAGCACTGGATCACCTTCAAGGTGATGGTGTTAACCTTCAAGGCCTTGCATGGTCTGGGGCCGCTGTATCTGAGGGGCTGTCTCTCCCCCTACCAACCCCAGAGGTCACTTCGATCTGAACGAATGACTCTCCTGGAAGTAGGAACTTTTAAAGCAATTCGCCTCACATCGACCCGGCGCACTGTGGTAGTGCCGTCAATCTGGAACGCCCTTCCAAGTGATGTGTGGGCCTTGCATGATCTACTCTCTTTCTGCAAGGCCTACAAGACCCACCTTTTCTGGCTAGCCTTTGATTGCTAAGCTGAAAAATCTTTATTGGTCTAGTTTAATACGTTGTTTTTACTCCTGTGATGCTTTTATATGTTTGTAAGCCGCTCTGAGCCCTCGGGGAGTGTCGGCGTACAAGTCCAAATAACAAACAAATAAATAAATAAATAATGTGAGAACCTTAAAATTAACTGGTGCCAAAGGATTGATCTGTAACTTGCATGATTTATTTTATGTTTTGGAGTTAGCCCAATAACATTACCTCTGCTTTGTAGATTTCAGATTTTGTTGTAGTTTCTTTGCAGGGATCTGTAGTTTGTGTCTACTATACAGCAGTGGTTCATTTATGAATGTGCTTTCGCTAATTAACTAATAGGACAATACATTGGCTCGTGCACCAATGTCATCCCAATTCAGTGGCCCTTAATGTCAGTGCAAAGGCTCATGATGTGGTTTTTGTTGTTGTTGTTGTTGTTGCCAAAAGTGATGCCTCTCCAATGCTGGGCTTCTCCTGTTTTCACCAAGATTGCCTGAAAAGCACGACTCAGCTCAAAGCTTAGAACCCGTTCGTTTTCCATGGCTGTCAGCAGAGCTATAAAAAGTGAAGGTGAAAAAGAGGAGGTTCTGGCCCAAAGAAGAATCGGTTTCCATACAGCTTGGGGTATTTTGTCTTGAAACTGGAAGCTAATTAGTACGTCCTCAAAGTGTTCAATAAACACCCTATAAGCCTAATAATCAATTTTTTCCCAACTGCAAAATTGTTTCTGTTGCTATTAATTGCTGTCAAAATTACTTCAGTGTAATTTTGAACGAAATGGTGCCAATTCAACATTGGGGTGTGCTCAGCAATACGATTTCCATGTGGTATATTACAGTTAAGTGTGATGCCTGCGGGATGAATCTGGGGCAGCTCTGAGACTGAATAATCCGAACTGTATTAGGTGACTTTCGTGTTGCAGGCAAGGGTCTTTACACAAGAACGCAAAAAGTATACAATGGCTCCTGTGACCTTTATCCAGGGGAAACCACAACATCTTAAAGTTGGAGGAGACCCCAAGGGTCATTCAATCTACCCTCTGCCAGGCCCGGATCAGGCCCTTTTGCCGCCCAAGGCCAAAGGGTCTGCCTCCGCCCCTCCCCGTCCCAGCTCCGCCCCTCCCCACCCCGGCTCCGCCCCTCCCCACCTCCGGCTCCGCCACAGCTCCGCCTCTCCCCGCCCCCCGCCTCCGCCCCGCTCCGCCCCCGCCTCCTCACCGGTGCGGAGGAGGAGGAGGAAGGAAAGCCCCACCCCCGGAGCCAATGCGGGGCCTCCCCATGGCTGCTCCTCCCTCCCTCCTAAAGCCGCCATGTGGCCGAAATCACCCTTTTCAGGCCAGCTTTAGGAGGGAGGGAGGATTGGCTCCGCGCTGGCGACGAGGCAGGGCGGAGCCAGGGGCGGAGCTGATCCTCCCTCCCTCCTAAAGCAGAGGGGGCGGTGTGGATGGCGCTTGCGCCGCCCCGCACATGCGCCCCTTTTTAAAAAAAATTGATTTCTTTTTCCCCCGATTCTTTTTGGGGATTTTTTTTAAAAAAATTGGTTTCCGGATCTGCTGCCCCCCCAAAAGTGCTGCCCGAGGCCATGGCCTAGGGTGGCCTTATGGGTAATCCGGGCCTGCCCTCTGCCATGCACCCCAGCAGATGGTCATCCAGCCTCTGCTTAAAAACCTCCCGAGAAGGAGAATCTCGTACCATGCTCTGGGGCAGCATATTCCGCTGCCAAACAGCTCTGAATGCCTGGAAGTTCTTCCTAATATCTGGGCGGAGTCTCTTCTCCTGCTATTTGACTCCATTATTCCCTTGTGTCCTATGACCTCATCAGACAAGCTTCTTGTCTCGTCCTATAGTGCTTGTCCTCCCCTGTCCTCCCCTTTCAGGACAGAGCTCATGCACACGTCACCCACATAGACTTCTGGTAGGGCTCCATCCAGAAATGGGAAAGCAAGTGGCGCATGCCGCTGCCACGGCAACACAGTAGCCTTCCCTGTGTTGCCTTATCAGCAATGTGGGGATACTGGGCAGTGATGCTTCCCCCATGGGAAAAAGGTAAGTCATGCTATGTGGAGCGTGGAGTGACGGCTTCTCCACGCCACCCACTAGGAACCTATGTGTTCGCCATGATGCGTGGTGAATCTATAGGACTTTGTGATGAGGTCCTTAGTCTCTAGAGCAGCAAAAAACAAGCCTGACCCCTCCTCAATGTGATATCCTTTCAAACATTTAAACATGGCCATCTCAGCCTTCTTTTCTCCAAGTTAAATATTCCCGACTGCTTAAGCCAGTGTTTCCCAACCAGTGTGCCGTGGCACAGTAGTGTGCCATGAGCAATCACCAGGTGTGCCATGGGAAATTGGCACTCTCCCCCCTCTTTGCAGCCCCCTCACAGGTTTCCAAGAAACACATTGAGCCTCTCCGCTTGGATTTTTTTTTTTTACTATTTTACTGGATTTTTCGAGAGTTGCCTCCCCCCCCCCCAAAGAACTGTTTATATCAGCTTCATGACATCCATAGTTAATGGGAAGCAAGTTTCACTCAGGGTGAAATTTCACAAAGGTCTGGAGAACAAGCTCTATGAGGAGCGGCTTGAAGAGCTGGGCCTGTTTAGCCTGAAGAAGAGACGGCTGAGAGAAGACATGATAGCCATGTATAAATATGTGAGAGGAAGTCATATATATGTTGTGTCCATCGAAACAGGCCCAGGTTTCACACTGAGTGTATAAATACATTTAAAAACATATTAACTATATGTATTACTGTGTTCGAGTGTCATTTTGTGTCATTTTGGTTGGTGGTGTGCCCCAGGATTTTGTCAATGTAAAAAATGTGTCGCAGCTCAAGTGGCTTAAGCCACTTCCCATAGGGCTTGGTTTCCAAACCACCATCACGCTTGAGTGTTATCCTCCTGAACATGGTGCAAAGAGTGAGCATGGCAAGATGTCATATTCCTTGATGTCTGTGAATGGAAAGAAGGACGGCTTAAAATAGCTTCTGCAATGCTGGTTCAGACAAGTGCTAGACGTAGCCTGTGGGAATTTTTTTTCAAAAGCGTCTGCAGAGATGATCCACACTTTTCAAACCAAATGCAACTTTGGCTTCTCTCGGGCACATCCGACGAAGCACATGCTCTTGTTATGTAAGCCGGAATGCCCTGGAAACCAGCCCCACTTACAAGCTTCTTCTCCCCGTCATAATTATTTCAGTGGGCATCTGATTCCGGATTCTCAGCATAGTTCTTAAAAGCTTTTTCATAAATATTCCATGTCCTTTTCCAGAGCGCAAGTGTGCCACGGTGACATTCAAGAGGAAGCCGGTTGAAGGGGAGGGATGTCAACAAATTTATCCACCAATCGCCTGCTCTTTTGGCACAAAAGCACATTCTTATCTTTACATCCCATAATGAGAAGGCAGAGGCAGAATTTGTTGCCGTAACTCCTCGGTGGGCAGATGTACAGCTGAGGAGGAGAAGAAGGAGAAGAAGAAGGAGAAAAAGGAGGGAGAAGTGTTCATGCTTGGCTCCCATTTCTGCCGGCACTCACCCTGACCGAGGAACGAGTCCAGTCATATTTTTTTTCACCCTCCCTCTGTGGTTTTTGCCCAGGCTGCGTTAGAGGAAACTTCTTTTCGCATGATGTCAGACTGTGAGGGAATGGCTGTGGGTAAGTGCCGGATTTATATTTACCACACTGTCCTGAAGCGCACTTCATGTTCTCAGCTTGCAAAAGCAACACAGAGAGGAGCTGGCATGGCTCTGGGAGGAAGACATGCTGTCCTGTCGTTGCTTGGGTCAAAGCGTCAAAAGGGAGGCATATATTTCCTCCAAAAATAGTTATGGCCCACAACATTATGGCCTGGCCATAATTGGACAGAGGCAGCGGTAGCTTGGTGTCTTTATTTAAAGCCTTTTTGTGGATTTTTAACAGAATCTAGCCATCACATATTGAGGTTTCTGAGCACAAACCAAATATTACAATGATAGCAATGATAATATGGTATTGTCGAAGGCTTTCATGGCCGGAATCACTGCGTTGTTGTAGTTTTTTCGGGCTGTATGGCCATGTTCTAGAACAGGCCTGGGCAAACTTTGGCCCTCTAGGTGTTTTGGACTTCAACTCCCACAATTCTGAACAGCTTAAGCGGCTGAGCGGCCAAAGGAAGGGGCCTGAGGCTGTTCGGAATTGTGGGAGTTAAAGTCCAAAACACCTGGAGGGCCAAAGTTGGCCCAGGCCTGTTCTAGAAGCATTCTCTACTGATGTTTCACCTGCATCTATGGCAGGCATCCTCAAAGGTTGTGAGGTCTGAGGATGCCTGCCATAGATGCAAGTGAAACATCAGGAGAGAATGCTTCTAGAACTGGCCTGGGCAAACACTGGCCCTCCCGGTGTTTTGGACTACAACTGCCACAATTCCGAACAGCCGGCAGGCTGTTAGGAATTGTGGGAGTTGTAGTCCAAAACACCTGGAGGGCTGAAGTTTGCCCAGGCCTGTTCTAGAACATGGCCATATAGCCCGAAAAACCTACAACTTGATGATAATATTATGATTATCCAGAGTGCATCTTGGGTGGAGTATAGGACAAGGACTAGTCGTATACTAGAGAATGAATCTACTTTAAATCCGGTTGCTGCCTCTTGCAGAATTCTGGGATTTGTAGTTTAGGGAGGAGCAGGCATGTAGCCAAGGGGGGGCTAAGGGGGCTTCAGCCCCCCTCCCGAAATTCTCAGGGTGGTCCGCGAGAAGGCCTTACTGGTACATTATTTAAACTGTTATGTTTATTCATATCATGATCTGATCACCATGCTCATTATATCCCACATTAATGGGGTTATTGGGATAACAATACAAAAGGTTTGCTAGGGTAGACCCTCTTCCACCCAGTCTCAGCCCCCCGAACCAAACTCAGCCCCGAATCAAAATCCTGGCTACGGCCCTGGGGAGGAGCCTTTAACAGCCTCACTAAACTACAAATCCCAAAATTCTGCAGGATGCAGATTTAAAGTGGATTCATTCTCTAGTGTGATGATGAAGTAGTCAGTCTAAATCTGCAGTGAACTGTGACTCTTGTGGAGTGATCTTGGGTCCGCCACTCTTCACCTGGCCTTCCTCACAGGGTTGCTGTGAAGGTAAAATAGAGCAGATCAGAGCCCCAAATGTCACCTTGAGCTCAGTAGAGAGAAGGCATAAACGAAACTAATATGCTTCAAGTGGTGCTCATCAGGCCCGGATTACCCATAAGGCCACCCTAGGCCATGGCCTAGGGGCACAAGCCACGGGGGGCGCACTTCACACAGACCAAAGGAAAAAATATGTTGAAACACAACCGCAACGCGCGGCATGGAGATGACTCTGTCCCTCTCTCGGGGGAGGGCGGGGGAGAGCGCTGCGCGGGGGTGGGGGAGGAGGGAATGGCACCCCCCCTCGCCATCGCGCCCACCTCCTTGTCAAGGAAGGAGGGCGCGAGGAGGAGGAGGTGGAGGGAAGCCCCCGGGGCTGCTGCCAGGCATGCGCGGCACCCAGGAACATGGTGGAGGAGGCAGAGGCACTCGCGCCCTCCTGCTGCTCTCCTGCTGCGCATGAGTCAAGAAAGGAGGGCGCACTGCAAGGACTTCCTTTTCTTCCTCCTCCTCGCGCCCTCCTTCCTTGACTCAAAGAAGGAGAGTGTGCGGCGGCGCAAGGAGGAGGAGGTGGGGGTGTGTGTGGTAGAGGTTGGTTTGGGGGCGTAATTCCAAAGTGTGGCCTAGGGCGCCAAAAGTGGTTATTCCGGGCCTGGTGCTCATGTCATCAAAGATTGTGAGTAACAATGCCACATGAGTGAGCAGTGTCAACGATTCCACAGGGACAGCAATGCCCAGTTTTTTCATTGGTAGACTTCAGGGGTTAATGCGTGCACACGGGACCAGAAATTAGCATTCTGTTGTAACCTCATTGTATTGTTTCCTGACTTTGAAAGAGGATTTACTATATATAGTAAGCCTGTATTTATTGCTCAAAGTATGCTTTGATTCAAAAGAATCTTCTTACATAGTATACTTAAGCGTATTTATTTATTTATTACATAACAATGTGGTTTCCTTGATTTTGGTTGGGAAAAAATTGGCAGCTCATTTAAAAGTACACGGCCATTTTTCATGTCAGGTTATTTGCAGCACCTGCAGAACCATTGATCTTAATGGGCATGAAGGATTGACGTCTGTCCACTATGGCGTTTGGGGAGGTTGAGCTAGGGAGTGTTTTCTTGGACCGGTCTTGCCTAAATTGGTGGTGTCCTTTGGAGTTGGACCACAGCAATCATGTTTCTAAAAGTTGTGCTGATAAGTTTGTACAACCAACTTTTTCCATACTGGCATGTATTGCTTGCTTAGGCGATCCCTCGTAGCCCGAGGATGATGGTCCTCCAAGTGTAATGTCTTGGCAGTGGGTCCATAGGTGGCCGTGGAGCCCTATTCTTGATCCGCATATTCTCTCGCTGTGAGGGTAATGGTCTCCAGATGGAAGGCGGTCCTGGACAGGGTTGGCTTGACGTACTTTCCCCTTGGCATGTTTCTCGCTTTTGCCCTCCATTTGTGCCTCTTCGAATTCTGCAGCACTGCTAGTCACAGCTGACCTCCAATTAGAGCACTCAAGGGCCGGGACTTCCCAGTTCTCAGTGTCTATGCAGTTTTTAAGGTTGACTTTAAGCTCATCTTTAAATCTCTTTTCCTGCCCACCAACATTGCATTTCCCATTGCGTATTTATTATTTATTTATTTATTATTCGGTTTTATATTCCGCTCCTCCCGGCAGGCTCGGGGCGGATCACAAAATGTAGGTATACAATAAAACAATGATACAACAATAGAACACATCATAAAACATATCATAAAACATACAATAAAAACTCGGTATGTAGCCATAGTGATACGGTCTACGATTCCTACTGAGCGAGACGGACCCAGCGGCTTAAAAATTACCCAAAGGCCAGTCTGAAGAAGGCCGTATGCAAGAGTGATACACCTCGCGCCATGAACAATAATGCAAAGACAAGTGGTTGGATGAAAATGGCCACATCTCATTTATTGAAAACAGGAACAAGGATTGGCGGCCATGCATAAGCCCTGGGATCAGGGGTCGGACAGCCCAGGCATGTCCTAAGGCGCTTGCAAGCCTGGATGCCACTGGCCCAATACCAGTCCACGGAAACATGGCACCCCAGGAGGCCAGGGCATTACCCCCCCCCCTCACAACCAAGGGGGCAATAAGCCAGCCTAATCCAGGGCCCATGCGGCACCCCACGCCAGACAGAGTTGCAACAAAGAACATAAACAACCAGGGGCGGTCTTAGGTAATTTTAAATGGTAGGCGAACATTATTTTGGTGCCCCCCCCAAAAAACCATTATTTTGCCGCCCCCATGTAAAACAAAAATACAATTATAATATCACAATACCATTAGTAGTATTATAGTGTATCAATGTATATACAATATATTATACCATACTCATACTATATTATATCATAATTATATTATACTACATTACAATATAATTATATTATAATATATTGACATTATAATATAATGTAACATTCTATTATATTATTATAAAATAATAAAATTATTTATTTAAATAAAATTATCCTCTACTAAATATTTTCATTACTCTATAAAACTCAAATAACCCAAAATAAAATAAAATAAAATATTATATATTACTATTTTGTACAATACCACTATACTGCAATATTGTTTGTAATATTACATGTAATATAAAATATATCATCATTCTATTGTTTTATTGTATTTGTATTATATTGTATGACAATATTAAGCAGAACTGTAGAATAATCAACAAGAAATGCAATGTAAATGCATCAAAATCAGAATATATTACCTATCACCCGACTCATAATCCATAGGAGTCTCCCATAAGACCAAGATTAGGATCCCAATGTAAATGTAAATGGAAAAACAGCCAAAATGTTCAAATGAGGTCGAATACAGGCAGCGCGGCCTGGGCAAACTTGGGCCCGCCCTCCCTCTAGGTGTTTTGGACTCCAACTCCCACAACTCCTCATAGCCTCAGGCACCTCTGGTCTAGACAGAAATAGAGCCGAAGAAAGGAAGGAAGGAGAGAAGAGATCACAGAGAGGAGGAGGAGGAGGAAAGCCCTTCATCCATTCCTTCACTTACACTTCCTTCACTGATTCTTTTCTCCTTCCCTGCAAACGCGCGCGCGCGGCGGAGACAAACCACTCCCTGCCTGCCCGATAGGGAGTGCTTTGCTTACAGGCTTCTGCGCAAGGGAGCTACTGGGCATGCGCGGAGGTTTTCGCGCATGTGCAGTTGCTCCTGTGCTCAACTTCAGCTCCAGAGCAACTGCGCCTGCGTGAAAACCTCCGCGCGTGCCCAGAAGCGGCGTCGGAGCGCACAAGGCCAGGATCAAAAAGCAGGCAGCTGCAGCACTGTCTGAGGAACATCGGCAGGGCCAGGATGGCGCCCCATGCGGCCAGGATGGCGCCCCCTTCCCAGATGGCGCCCTAGGTGGACGCCTACTTGGCCTATCTTGTAGGACCGCCCCTGTAAACAACAAACAGTAACCAATGCAACCATGGAAATAAATATATAAACAATGAGGAACAACCCAACATGCCATGAATGAAGTAGGGAGGGTGAGAGGAAAAACCGTCCATGGCCCCCTTGTGCTGCACGGAAGTCCCGGGCAGCCTTAAATGAGCTGCCCGGGCGGAAGTGAGGGCCGGCCGGCTGACGTCTAGGAGCAGAGCAGGGTCAGCCCTGCCATTGGCCGGCCGGCGTGGGTGGCGGGAAATCTTCTTGCCACCCCCAGGGGCTTCTTGAAAGAAGAAGCCCCCCTCCCATCTAACAAGATGGCGGCGAGGACAACCACCACCCCGCAACCTGCCCGGCTGGTAAGTCGGCCAAGCCCATTCTTGAGTTGGGAGTATAGTAACTGCTTTGGTAGACAATGATCGGGCATTCGGACAACATAGCTAGTGTAGTGGAGTTGATGGCGTAAGTACTTTAGTATATACAATAATATTCTGTGATCTACAATGGCTAGAGACATATACAGATTTGGATATAACGAGAGCAGTTGGCTGTGAGCTTAACGTATTTTTTTCCTATGGGGCACAACAAGCCAAATATACCAAAATCAAAGCAGCAATCCTTTGCAATAGAAAGGAAAAATATCATGGAAAGGTATATTTTTCTTGCCTAATCAGAAGATGTGCTGTGAAGCTAGAAACCAGAGCCGAGTGCTTTGCCAGCAAGACCGGCCTCGGTTTAGAAGCTGGAACGATTTTGTTTGTGAAGAACGGGTGACTCACGTCAGGGAAACGGGAGAGGAGGGGAGGAAGGCATTCCAGGGGCAAACATAATATCTAATGCCCACCTAAAATGAACGAAACTGCTGAGACAGCTGTTTATATGTTCCATTTTCATCCAAAAAATAGAAGGGTTAAATATAATTTCTAATGGGTCATTGTTGATACAGTTGGAAAAACCTCCCTTACAATTTGGCACCAAGAGAAATTTGCTTTCCAGGCCTCATGGCACCCATTGGGTGGCAAGAATGCCGTCACAGTGACAACGAGGGAATAAGAGCCCTCTTCTGACGCATCTCCTGTTACCCTTCCCGGATAGCAGTTATTTAAACGGCTTTCACAATAACATACCGTAATTATGTTAATGAAAGCCAGGTTTGAGTCTTGGGCTGTGACGACTCTTGATGCCAGTGTCTGATTCGCCGCTTGGCCAGAAAAATTCCCAGGGTGACCATGAGAGTGTCACACACTGTTGGTGTCAGAAAATCTGGCCTTGGGGTCACCATAACTTGGAAACAACTTGAAGGCATTCAACAACAACAATCTAAATTAATATAGTGCATCGTTTGATCCTTAAGACAGTATTTTGATATATACGTACTTATTAACAGGTATAAGGCAGATGGAGCCCCTGGTGACGCAGCAGGCTAAAGTTCTGAGCTGTTCAACTTGCTGACTGAAAGGTCAGCGGTTCGAATCCAGGGAGTGGAGTGAGCTTCTGCTGTTAGCCCCAGCTTCTGCCAACCTAATAGTTTGTAAACATGTACATGTGGGTAGATCAATAGGTACCACTCCAGCGGAAAGGCAACTTATTTATTTATTTATTTATTTACGTCATTTATATTCCGCCCTTCTCACCCCACAGGGGACTCAGGGTGGATTACAATGTACATATACAGGCAAACATTCAATGCCATTGACATACAACATTTATAGACAGACATAGAGGCAATTTAACATTCCAGAAATCAGTTAAATTTAGCCTCCCCACAAAGTGGTACCTAAATTTTCTACTTGACAGATGCAACTGTCTTTCGGGTTGCAAAGGTCGACAACAAGCTACACAATTGGTCGAGAGCTCACCCCGACCCGGGCAGGCCTTGAACTCAAGACCTTCTGGTCTGTAGAGATCTTATGCAGCTGACACCCAGCCAGCTGTGCCACATTCCCAATGCTCTATGCAGTCATGGAGGTGTCTACGGACAAAGCCGGCTCTTCAGCTTAGAAATGGAGATGAGCACCAACCCCAGAGTCAGACACGACTAGACTTAATGTCGAGGGGAAACTTTTACCTTTGCCTTCTGATATGTCTCAAATTACGGTGTATGGTATTTTATGTTTTCTTGCCAGCTCCAGCGCCGGATATTTGCAATACATTACCTTTGATCTAATTAGGGCACCTGCATAGTACGATAAAACAGGATCAGGATTACATTACAAGTGATTAAATTGCATATTTCCTCGGATGCCCTCCAAGGAATGCCTCAGGTGTATTTGGCTTCATTTTCCATTATTTCTAGCAAGAAGAATGGTGATGGGACACGTGTTTTTTTTTTGAGGACACAAGGTTCGGAAGAGAGGACGGCCCTACATGAGTCTATATGAGCTAAAATCCTATTTGTGGATTCCCAGGGAAACCTAGGTGTTTTTTTTGGCTTACTTTACTTTGAGATGCATTACTGCCATTATGTTGCTATTTTAAAACATCCCAGAAACAATAACTACTATTTATTATTGATCGGTTACTTGTGGTATGCATCATAAAATGGGGGCTGGCATTCTGCTTGGTATGTGCATCTTTGTAAATGGCCTTTTGTGTGTGCATGTGAAACAAGGTCACTTTTACAGTGTTGCAGCAGGATGGTATTACACTGTATGGGTATCACTTGTGCAATGGGAGGCACTGGCAGTGAAATGACTGAGACACCCTAGCCTGATGCACACTGAGCTGCACTGCAAGCCTGCATGCTTCTATAGCAGGCATGGGCAAACTTCAGCCCTCCCGGTGTTTTGGACTTCAACTCCCACAATTCCAAGCAGCCGATAGGAATAGAGGGTTCTGAGAGATGTTTATCTTAAAATGAGTATTTCAAAGCTTTGAGAAATTCTTTCAAAGGGAGTTTATCATTAGAATAAGCAAATGATATCATTTCCATGCTGTTTGCAAACCATGCAAAAATGCAGTCTCAACAGCGGCATAAATGTCCTTCCTGGATGGGAGAGGAAGCCTATGAAAATATGACAAGTGCTGCTCTCTAACATCTTCCGTAGAGTTTCAGCAACAAAACATAAATTGCCCAAGACCTCTTTTGTACCATAGGCTATAACTATAGTTGTTGCTTATTCGTTCAGTCACTTCCGACTTTTCGTATCTCATGGACCAGCCGATGCCAGAGCTCCCTGTAGGCCTGCAGCCTCCGATCGCCTGCTGCTCTGCTCTGCTGCGGCTGGGTGCGGCTGGGTCCGCTTTGCCATCCTTTGGCCTGGGGTCATTGGGCCATTCCATCTTGGGATCCTTCCTCTCTTGAGGATGTCAGCCTCCATCTTGGTTCGCACCTTGTCTTCTTGAATTTAATTTAATTTAATTTTAGTGGTTTTTAGTATTATTTTATAATAATTTTATAATAATATAATAATATAATAAATATTATAATAATGTTATATTATATTATAATTTCAATATATTATAATGTCTATATATATATTATTCTATAATAATTATGATATTAATACTAATAATATATGAATATTTCTTGATATATTAATATGTTAATATTAATTATGTGTAATATATAGTAAATATAGTAAATAAATAAATAAATTATGTAGATTAGAATGTAGTTCTGCCTCTAGGTGCGGCCCTCAATAAAATTTTTTGGCTCTCGTGTGGCCCCTTGGAAAAAATAATTGCCCGCCCCTGTTCTATACCCATGTATATAAGGTCATGCCTATACATTTTGGTTTAAAAATCAACCCCAAAAACCTGGGATTTATCCATGGATCAGTGTGACTATTATCCCTTGACTCCTATCAAAAAGGAACCATCCCCTTCTCCGAGTAGAGTGGCAAGAGGTGAGAGATTAGTCTGTTCCAGGAGACTCAAAACAAAACGCCAACCCCTTCCTCGTGGGGCCACGCCTGGCCTGGCCTGGCCTGGACAGAAGTGGCATTCGCAGCCAGAGAGGGCTGACCTCTGAGATGGCATTGGTGCCTTCCTCTCTCCTTGATTTATCTATGGGTCACATCAACATCCATAATTTTGACCCCCAAATCTGTTCTCAACTTATACATGAGGTCAAGCTATACATAAGTCTATATAATAGATAGCAGAGTCAGCAAAGTAATCCATGTGCAGTGGGACACAATTTAATCACCAAATTTCTTCAAATATAACATATACACATGTCCTTGTCCACAGTAGGGCTTGGGTGTCCAGAATCATCTATGTTTCAAAAAACATAAGGTGGAGTCAGAGTAAAATAAAATCCAATGAAACAAAATCATGACCTTTTCACATGGAGGTGCCAAACCAGTAGAGAAGTAGGATAGTGATGAGCACTCCCAGTTGTTGTTCCAAGGCCCGCCCTCTGCTCTGCTCGACCTCCACCTCCTGACTTCAAGTGTTTAAACTGCAATAAGTGTTCATTCTCCTATTTCACCAAGTAAATGAACAAGAATAGCCTTTTCATTTCACTTTGTTCTAGGAACAGTCTCTCCAGTGAAAAGTGCGTGGAAATACATTATTTCTGCATATATTTGAATGGAGCCCCAGTGGGCAACGGGTTAAACTGCTGAACTTGCTGACTGAAAGGTCAGCATTTCAAATCTGGGGAGCAGTGTGAGCTCCCACTGTTAGCCCCAGCTTCTGCCAACCTAAGAGTTTGAAAACATGCAAGTGTGAGTAGATCAATAGGCGCCACTTTGGTGGAAAGGTAAGGCATGATGCCAGCCACATGACCTTGGAGGCGTCAACTGACAACACCAGCTCTTTGGCTTAGAAATGGAGATGAGCACCACCCCAGAGTCGGGCTCGACTACACTTAATGTCGAGGGGAAACCTTTACCATTTATATTTGAACAAGACACAGTGATCAGTTGTAGTTTATCCTTAATACATAACCACTAAAACCTTTGGTCAGAAACCTCTGGTCTTCGAACAACCCTAAATTCCAAACCGTGGGGAGGGGTGCCAATGTCTCTGGATGTGTTTTCTGTTTTGGTTGTTGTTGTTTTACAAAACCAGCAATATTATGCCTTACTACCACTAAAAGTAATTACTTAAAAGGCCGTGGTTGCGATTGCAGCTGATTACTGTTGCACCTCAGAACTCAGACAGCCCCCCCCCCCCAGATCACACACACACAGGCAGATGCAATAACTGTAATTTTATTTAGAATAAAAGATAGAATAGTCCAAAGAGTTGTATAGGAATCCAAAAATAGTCCAATAAAGTAGAATAGCAATCCAAAGATAATCCAATAAAGTTCGGTAGCTTCAAGCCGAAAAGGCTTAAGTCCCAAGGGAAATAAAGTTCCAAAGCAAGGCAGGACGCTCCCGCGGCCAAACGTGGTACTTGAAACAAACCGCAACTGCGGCCAAACCGAAGCTTAGATCTGGACCGCACCAGCAGTCCACTTGAACTTGGAGACTTGACCGTGAGATGTGATCAAGCTGAATGTGGCTTCAGGTCTGACTAGAAGTCCCAGAGCAAGGACTAATAAGGAAGCTAGTCTCGAGGTACCCATCTCACCCCCTTCCTAAGATTCCACGATTTCCTAGAATCTCTGATGTTTCTCCTTCTATCAAAGACCGGCTCGTTAGCCGGCCCAGCTGCCTCACTATCAGAGTGAGAAGCAGGAAACTCCCTTTCTCCGGAATGCTGATCTGGGAAGGGAGTGGAAACTCTCTCTTGGGAACCAAGGCTGCCTGGCCGTTCATAATCTGATTCAGAATCATCTTCCATGTATTCCTCAGAAAACTCATCTGCAGTCCTATATCCCTCCAACCATTCATCATCCCATTGCAAACTCTCGTTTGGGGACCCATACCCATCTGGCCAGTCTTCCTCACCACTCTGCCCCTGGTCATCTAGCCCAGTGTTTCCCAACCTTTTTTGAGCCGCGGCACACTTTTTACATTTGCAAAATCCTGGGGCACACCAACAACCAAAATGACACAAATTGGCACTCTAACACAGTAATACATATAGTTAATATGTTTTTAAATGTATTTATACACTTCGTGTGAAACCTGGGCCTGTTTCGATGAACACAACATAGATATCCTGGCAGGAATGGCAGAAAGACACAAACTTCCCACACAGAACTCCCATAACCAAGAGAAAATGCTATAAGAGTTTGGTGGGCATTGACCTTGAGTTCTGGAGTTGTAGTTCACCTATATCCAGAGAGCACTTTGGACTGAAACAATGTTGGATCAGGACCAAACTTAGCACGAATACTCAATATGCCCAAATGTGAACACAGATGGAGTTTGGGGGAAAATAGACCTTGACATTTGGGAGTTACAGTTTCTGGAGGGGGGCCTCGAAAGACCAGCAGTCTCCCTCTCACTTAGGTTGCCACCTCCCTCCCCGCCAGGCTTGAATTGGGGTCGTGGGGAGCAGGTGCCTCACTCACCACCTGCTCAGCTCCTCAGGGGTCAGCGGGGCGGCCCGAGTGGGCATCTCGGGGCTGGCGAAGCAGGAAGGAAGGAAGGAAGGAAGGAAGGAAGGCGGCAGCGGCAGGCAGGGAGCCGGAGGGAGGCCGGGAGCGGTTTCACGCGCATCGGGGAGGAGGGGGAGGAGCGGGGCCGGTGCTGAACTGAACAATCCGGCATTAGGCCCGGGGGGAGGAGGCAAAAGAAGGTCTCTACTTGGGGAAAGGGAGGTGGGCCTTCCCAATGCATGGAGAGGGAGAGACCAAATAGATAATGGGTGGGGAGGGGGGTGTTTGTAATTTTGTGCCTTTATCAAGGTAGGTTTCTTAGATTTTTATACTGCAACACACTAGACTCTCCCCCCCTCCCCCCAGAGGTTCCAATTTCCCAAGGCACACCTGATGATCGCTCACGGCACACTAGTGTGCCCCGGCACATTGGTTGGGAAACACTGATCTAGCTCATCCCCACTTTGCCCCTGGTCAGCTGGCACCTGCCTTGGCACCCCCGGTGTCTGGCTCTGGGCACTAGGCTGGAACATTACAATTACTTCCAAACTCTTCCTTTAAGAATCTCCAAACAGCCCGAAACTCTGCGATCTTCCAGAGGTTATGGGCTGTACAACCAGACTGCCAACTTATAGAATGCAGGAACAGCAAAATGTTGTGTAAAACAACCAGACGGCAAAAAGCAGGTGGTGTTCTGAAAAAAGTTGCAGGCACTGGGGAAATCTCATACCGCTAGCTCTAACGTAAAGCTCCTTTCCCATAGAATGGTGCATTGGAACAAGGTCATCCAATATTATTCAGGGACATAGACATATAATAGAGTTGGACGAGACCGCAAGAGTCCAATCCTATTCTGCTACCTTACTCCAAGATTGGGATCCAAAGTGGAATACACAATTAACGCATCTTCAAAAAGAACCTGGACACGAGCTCCCTCCTTGGGATGCTTTGGTTGGAGATCCTGCCAAGAGGGCACTTTTGCCTCTTTGATTTAGGCCCCTCTGCACTGCCATATAATGCAGTTTGAAATTGCATTATTTGGGCAGTGTAGACTCATATAATTCATTTCGATGCAGTTAGACTGCATCATGTGATTTTACACTGCAATCTATGACAATGTAGATATAGCCTATTGTTGTTACTTATCTATTCAGTTCCTTCCGACTCTTTGTGACCTCCTGGGCCAGTCCACGCCAGAGCTCCCTCTCACCCCCAGGGTCTCCTTCAAGGTCAAGCCAGTCTCTTCAAGGACACCATCCATCCATCTTGCCCTTGGTCGCCCTCTCTTCCTTTTTCCTTCCATATTCCCCAGCATCATCCTCTTCTCCAAGCTTTCCTGCCTTCTCAATATGTGGCCAAAGCACTTCCTTTCCTCCAGTGAGCAGTCAAGCATTTTTTTCCCTGGAGGATGGACTGGTTGGATCTTCTCACGGTCCAAGGCACTCTCAGAATTTTCCTCCAGCACGCCAGCTCAAAAGCGTCTTATCTTCCTTCCTTCAGCCTTCTTTACGGTCCAAGTCTCGCATCCATAGGTTACAAGGGTAATTGCAGATACAACTTATGTGTCATAGAGGGGTAAAAGGAACAAAAGACTGGAAAATAACAGTTTGCAAAACTACTCACCCAACAACTCACTCCAAAAAGGAGGAGAGAATGCTTGAAACGTTCTGCAATTACCAGCATGTCATCTGGATCTTGGAAACAAAACTAGCAATTAAAGAAGTCAAAACTATGACTCCTCAATATGGAAGGATGAATTGTTTCATGTTACAATCTGAAAAAGAGAGCTAGCGCTGAGTATAGGTTGAGTAGAGTTGCCACATGTCCTGTATTATACAGGATGTCCCATATTTTTGGTCTGAATTTCGTGTCCCGTATTTTCAGCTCCTGTTCCATATTGACAAGACAGGACAGGTGGCAGCAGGAGGCGAGGCCGGGCCAGCAGTGAGCGCCACCACGCCACCAGCGGCTTGTGCTCGCTCTCCCGCCTTGCACTCACTCACAGGCATGGCAGGCAGCAGAACATCCCCAGCAAAACTGAAACTGGGCCTCTGCATGTATTTTCTGCATGTTTTGTCATACCTAATTCATTGTAATGCTATATAAAGCTAGTATTATAAAACGGTAGTACTATATGTACTACATACAGTACTACTACTAGTAGTAGTACTGTATGTAGTACATATAGTACAATGCATAAGGTATGACAAACCGTGCAGAAACATACTACGTACTGTTTAGAGCAGGGGTGGGCAATTACTGGTCCTCCAGGTATTTTGGACTTCAACTCCCAGAAATCTTAGCCAGTTTACCAGCTGTTAGGATTTCTGGGAGTTGAAGTCCAAAACACATGGAGGGCCGGTAATTGCCCACCCCTGGTTTAGAGGGTGTAAGTCCACTTCAGATATGCAGAGATAGCTGTTACGTCACAGTTCATGGACTCCCATAAAACCTTCCCATTCACAGTTGAGGGAGAGACATCCTTAGTGCTCTCATGACCCACCAACCTAAAATCCCAGGATCCGATAGGATGGGATCATGGCAATTAGTGGAATGGTAGTACTCGTAAAACTGTGTGATGTGGATAAAATCCCGATTTCTTTTTCTGAAATCCAAGTGATAATATTGAGTGTTCTTTTTCCAAGGCACCCGGCACCATAGGGTTTGTTTGGGTTTTGAGGGAAAAGAGGGGGAAAGGAACGCCAATCTCTTTGCGAGAAGGCAGTTAGTTGCTTTTGCCTATTTCCACCAGTAGCAATTATATTGACATATAATATTATATTGCACTATCCATTAGCAGCAAGTACATAGATGTTCTGTCATCCCTACATGTAGATAAAAGCAATGCACATCAATTATTTAAGGACTTTTCCTAGTGTGCATTTCTTCTTTTTGTAAAGCAGTGGCTTTCAGTCCCTGCAGGGATGAGCCGGCTTCTATGCACCGAGCATTTTGATGAGAGGAACGGGCTCTGCGCAATTGCTCCCTCGTTCCTATTACAGTCGGCCCCCCTCCATTCCAGAGGAAGCCTGCGAAGCTGAGCAAAGAGTCTTAAAATGTGGATTTCTTCTTCGGTTTCTTCACCCTAGGGATTCTATATGAATTTAGTCTTGGGGAATTTCAGGGCACAATGGCCTGCCCCACTCCTCTCCAATCAAAAGTAGCGATCTGTCGGATCTCTCATTCTTCAAATGCTCTGACACATGTTCCTAGCCCACAAAAATCTATCAAGACACATTTTAAAATTTATTTATTTATTTATTTATTTTGACTTATTAGTTGCCACTCCCGTCAGGTTTGGGGCGACTCACATATATTAAAAACACTATAAAAACACAACTAAAACATCCAGATTAACATCATAATTAAAACTATACAATAGTGCACGCGCACCAGAATTACTCCCATGGCCTACGGCTACATAGTCAGAGGCCTGGAGTTCTTTACTGACCAAATGCCTGTACAAACAGAAAGGCCTTACAAGCCTTCCAGAAGGCTAGTAAGTTAGGTAACACGCGGATTTCGGGAGGAAGAGCGTTCCAAAGTACTGGAGCGATGACTCTAAAGCAGGGGTGGGCAATTACCGGCCCTCCAGGTGTTTTGGACTTCAACTCCCAGAAATCCTAACAGCTGGTAAACTTACCAGTTTACCAGTTGTTAGGATTTCTGGGAGTTGAAGTCCAAAACACCTGGAGGGCCGGTAATTGCCCACCCCTGCTCTAAAGGCTCTCCTCTGCGTTGAGGTCAGGTGAAGGGTTTTACAGCTCGGCACCGCAAGAAGGTTAAGGGACTCTGATCGCAGTGGTCTTGCAGGATAATATAGGGAGAGATAGTCCCTTCAGTACACTGGCCCCAGACCATTCAAGGCCTTAAAGGTTAACACCAGCACCTTGAAGTTGATCCGGTGCTCTATTGGAAGCCAGTGCAGTTCACGCAGAACAGGCGTAATGTGGGAGCAAGGTGGTAAGCCTGCCAACAGCCGAGCTGCAGCGTTCTGCACCAGCTTCAGCTTCCGGATCACCGACAAAGGAAGGCCAATGTAGAGAGCATTACAGTAGTCCAATCTTGAGATGACCGTGGCTTGGACCACTGTGGCTTGGTCATGACGGGACAGGTAGGGAGCCAACTTCCTCGCCTGCCGGAGGTGGTAAAAAGCTACTCCGCTGGCGATGGAGATATGCTTCTCCATCGACAGTTGTGAGTCAAGAGTGACTCCCAGGCTCTTAACAGATGGCAACAGGCGTAGCGTCGCACCATCGAGGGTTGGGAGCTGGATCTCTCCCGTACCCGGACGACCCAGCCACAGGATCTCCGTCTTAGCCAGATTCACCTTCAACCTACTGGCTTGCAGCCATCCAGTAATGGCTTCAAGGAAACGATGGAAATTATCGGGTACGGAGTCGGGTCGGCCATCCATCCCCAGAACGAGCTGAGTGTCATCCGCATATTGGTGACACTCCAGCCCGAAGCTGCGTACCAACTGAGCAAGTGGTTGGACGTAGATGTTAAACAATAAAGAGGAGAGGATTGTCCCCTGAGGCACCCTACAAAGAAGGGCGGCGCCCCCTGAGACAACCTCGCAGAAGGGCTTGGGGAGCCGTCGCCATGACGGCGTCTAATGGAGAGGGTGCCATCTTGGAGGGGCCGGCTGGGATGGGACTGAGAAGCACTGTCTTACAGTGGCCCCAGTCCTTCCTGGAGGGCCGTACCCAGAAGGTGGTGCTGGGGGACTCAAACCCCTGGCCGTTTACCTGTGGGGTTCTTCAGGGTTCCATTTTGCCCCCCATCCTGTTTAACATATGCATGAAACCGCTGGGAAAGGTCATCCAGAGTTTTGGAGTAAGGTGCCACATGTATGCGGATGACACCCAACTCTACTACTACTCCTTTCCACCTAATGGCAAGGAAGCTGTCCCGATTCTGAACCAGTGCCTATCATCAGTAATGGAATGCATGAGGGCAAACAAATTGAAACTTAATCCAGACAAGATGGAAGGCAGAGCAGGGAATAGGGATTCAGCCTGTGCTGGGTGGGGTTACACTCCCCTTGAAGACACAGGCTTGCAGTTTGGGGGTCCTCCCATATTCAGCATTGGACCTGGAGGCCCAGGTATTGGCAGGGGCCAGGAGGGCTTTTGCACAATTAAAACCTATAGACCAGGGGTGCCCAGGATGGTGATCGGGATCACCCGGGTGATCTTTGGGCCTCATCCGGGTGATCTTTAGCCCCCTGACCAGGTCAATCGCTGTTGGTCCTCTTCATGTGCCCCTGCATGCGCCTGAGACTCCAAGAGGGAGAATGGGCACTTCTGCGCATGCGCGCGGGCAAGCTGAACACCGCGTCATCCAACGCCGCCTTCCTCCTTTGCTCTGTGACATCTGTGAGTGGCCGGAGAAGGACGGAGGGAGGAGGAATGCAGAAGGGCAAAAGAGGGGGCGGCATGGATGACGCGATGGCATCCACGGCCGCTCCCTCTTTGGCTCTTCCACTTTCCCCCTCCCTCCCTCCTTCTCCAGCCTCTCAGAGTCGTCACAGAGCAAAGGAGGGGGCGGCGTTGATGATGCTGTGCTCAGCTGGCCCGCGTGCATGTGCAAAAGAGCCCATTCTCCCTCTTGGAGTCTCAGGCGCGCTTGGAGCGTGCAGGCGGCGCGTCAAGAGGAGCAATGATGGAGAAGGAAAAAAGGACGCTTTGGCAGCCATTTCCTGTCCAAATTGAAGCACAACGGTTGGTCTTCTTACTTTCTGCCTAATAATACCTGTGTATATATGCCAGGGAGGGAGAAATGGGTGCCTGTGTGTATTTTAGCATGTCCCATTCTTTATATTTCTGAGAAACAAATGGCTTTGCAGCTACCAGGTCTCTCTGTTTACTTTCTGCCTGATTATATCTGTGGGGAAATGGCAGGGAGGGAGAAATGGGTGCTTGGGTGTATTTTAGCATGTCCATTGTTTATATTTCTGAGAAAGAAAGAAGCCCCGTGCAGATGGAAGGTGGCAGCAGGAGTGGGTGTGCGTGCGCACGTGCGCGTGCGGCAGGTGATCTTTTAAACTTGGTTCTTCATATGGTAGCTCCCATGCTGAAAAAGTGTGAGCACCCCTGTTATAGACCAACTGTGGCCATTCCTTGAGAAGTCAGATCTGGCCACAGTGGTACATGCCTTAGTTACATCCTGTCTGGATTACTGCGACGCACTCTACGTGGGGGGTGTCTCTGAAGAGTGCTCAGAAACTTCTGCTGGCCCAAAGAGCTGCAGCCAGGTTGCTCACTGGGACGGGCTACAGGGAGCGGACAACCCCCCACCCCTATTGAAGCAGCTCCAGTGTTTCCGGTCACAATTCAAAGTGCTGGTTATGTCCTTTCAAGCCCTTGGTGGTTCAGGTCCTGGCTATTTGGGTGACTGCACGCCATTGTATGAACCTGGCCAGGCCCTGAGATCTTCAGGAGAGGTCCTTCTCTCGGTCCCACCTCCATCTCAAGCTCGGTTTGTGGGAACAAGAGGGTGGGCCTTCTTTCTTGGTGGTTGCCCATCTTTCTCTGGAACTCCCTGACCAGAGAAGCAAGAATGCCCCCTCCCTGCCCCCCTCAGGATGCAGGTAAAAACCTTTGTATTCAGGTAGGCTTTTCGCAGACATGCATAACCCCTTCCTGCACATTGTTGTTGTTATTGTTTTTATTCTAGGACTATTTCAGGGTTCCAGCTTCGAAAAACAAAACAAAGAGACGTAAATATAAAATAAATATAAAATAAAGAAGATCTGGTTAGATTGGGAACAATGAATGGGACAGGAGCAGGGGTGGATTTAATGGGAAGCAAAGTAAGTGGCCGCTTAGAGCGCCACGTGGTCAGGGGCGCATTCGGCCGCCAGGTTCCGCACCTGCGTCTTTGCTGCTGTGCAACTCCAGCTGGCCGGAGAGGAGAATCGCACCCTACACAAGGCCGAAAAGGAGGAACCTTTTGCAGCCAGGGCGGAGCCTCCCGCCTCCAGCTGCAAAAAGCTCCTTCTTTTCGGCCTTGTGTAGGGTGCAATTCTCTTCGTCCAGCTGGAGTCGCGCGCACCAATGGTGCATGCGCAGGTGCGCATGCACAGAGCCAGCTGGTTCTGCGCATGCGCCCCGGCACGCATGCACACTCTCTGTGAGGCCAGAAACTGAGAAGGAGGGTTTAGCGGCTGGGGGCGGAGGCTCCTCATGGAGGGGGCATATGTGAGGAGCCAGCTGGTTCCGCACATGTGCACCCTCCACGAGGCCGGAGAGCAAGGGGGCGCCAAAATAATGTTCGCTTACCATTTTGAATTACCTTAGTCCGGTCCTGGACAGGAGAGAGGGGAGAAAGGAGAATCATGCTCCCTCGGATCATCTTACTGCTGCCATACTGTCATAGATGTGGGACACATCACGCCAAGGTAAATGTGGGGACATGGCAGGGTTGCTGGGTTTTACACAGCCATGACTTGAGCAATTCACACTCTCTCAGCTCCAGCTGAATGCAATCTCATCTGAACAAAGCATGCCAAGAAAATCCCATGCTAGGTTCTCTTGAGCTGGAAATTACTTGAAGGCACACAACAAGAAGAACAGGAATAAACGAGGGTCCAATCGCCGCACCGACCCCCCAGGTGTATTAGTGACAGGCATATCAGCTTCACTTCACCAATCTGCTATAAACAATAATGCTTTTTCTGTGTAGGTTGCAATCAGTCCCATGTGAGTTGTATGTGAAATGATAATTTCCTCCCATGTTAGAAATTATTTGGTTGGGGGGGGGTTCAGTATATAAAACTTCCGTTGACTTGATAAGTTTGGTCAACGAGAAAGAAACATGATCAAAGGGGATAATCCAATGGAATCAATAAGGAGATCAGATGGCATGGGGAAAGAAACAGTAATATAGTGCTACTGGCACACAAAAAATTATACCGATTAATATATGTGCATATCACAAAAACTTAATATATGTCAGGATATTAAGAAAGTATGAAATAATTTACAATCAATAAAGAAAGCCACCATTCATTGTGAGAAATAAAGGTCGCATTATCATTTCTTTTCCTTTCTGTCATGAAATCCCAAAGCCAAAGTCACTTTATGAAAAATACTAAAGGAAGGTTTCAAACCTCATGGCTTGCTGATTAAACGTGGCCTTAACCGAGCAAAGGAACAGCGGCTGTAGTTCATCCCAAAGCTGGAGTTGACTTAATTTCCTCATTGAAGTGATTAGCGTCTGCAGCTTTAATAGCTACGCATATGAAAATCATTCTGGATCATGCAAAGATCCTTTCATCACAAGCGAGGGGAGACAATAATAAGCCTAATTCCCATTTTAAAGACTGATTGACTGAAACTCAAGAATAGCAGAGAACTCGCCAAGTTCCCAGAATGGTATCATCTCTTCACAGTGCGCAACCACAATGGCTAAGTAAGGGATGCACTGGTACAATGCAAAGTTTAGGCTGCACAACGACAGAGACAAGGCACAGAGGCAGGCCTGGATTACCCATAAGGCCACCCTAGGCTATGGCCTAGGGCGGCAGCCTTGGGGGGAGGGGGCAGCAGGTCCCGGACCTCCCAAAATAAAATTAACATTAAAATTTTTTTTTAAAGTTCGATCTTCTTCTGGCACTCCTGCGCCTGTGCGCGGAACGCCATAGGCCTTGGGGGCCTCTGACGCGGCTTCCCCCTCCTTCCTCCCATCGTTGGCGCCGTCCCTTTCCTTCACTGAAGGACAGAGGGGCGGTGCCGACGCGGCGTGAGGGAGGAGGAGGCGGAGAGAAGCCCTCGCCGTCCCTCCTCCCTCCCATCGTCAGCTCCGCCCCTCCTTCAGTGAGGAGGAAGGAGGGGCCCCCCGTAAGCGCCCCCCACAAGCGGCCCCCCACAAGCGGCCCCACCCCCTGCAAGCGGCCATGCCCCCCGGGGGCGGCGCTCCAGAGTGTGGCCTAGGGCGCCACAATCATTTAATCCAGGTCTGCACAGAGGAACATGTTACATTCCGTGCACAAAGAATTCACCGCTTCTTTGGTCATGCCTGTAACGCGGTCTTCTTCTTCTTCTACTGCCTTCCATGCTACCAAGCATTATTGTCTTTGTGTTGTCAAAGGCTTTCATGGCCAGCATCACTGGGTTGCTATGAGTTTTCCGGGCTGTATAGGCATGTTCTAGAAGCATTGTCTCCTGATGTTTCGCCCACATCCATGGCAGCCATTCCCAGAGGTTGTGAGGTCTTTTTCTATGGTCTTTTTCTATGATCTTCTCATGATATGCTCCAAGGACAATGGTCTCCTCTAATACCGCAGTTCAGATAAGCGGATTCTCTTCCTATCAGCTTTCTTCGCTAGTGCTGGGTATGGTTTTGCAATCATACACAGAAATTAGAAATGGCACAGACAACCCTGACGTTCATATTCAACTATTCATCTTTACACTTGAGGATCTCGCCTGGTTCTTTCATATCTGCCCTGGTGGCGCAATGGGTTAAACCCTTGTGCCGGCAGGACTGAAGACTGACAGGCCGCAGATTCAAATCCGGGAACAGCGCAGATGAGCTCCCTCTATCAGCTCTAGCTTCTCATTTGGGGACATGAGAGAAGCCTCCCTCAAGGATGGCAAAACATCAAAACATCTGGGCATCCCCTGAGCAACATCCTTGCAGACGGACAATTCTCTCACACCAGGAGCAACTTTCAGTTTCTCAAGTCGCTCCGGACATGAAAAAATAAATCTGCCCTTCTACCTTTATTCAAGTTTGCCCTTTTGTCATATACTGTCGAAGTGAGTGAGTGACTGCATCCCAGAAAAGCCTGTTCAAAAGAACACCGTGTTCTGCTGGAAATGTAATTGCAAAGGTCAGGGGAGTTAGTACATGGACCACCCAGGGTCATGTTTCCCAAGGCTCAAAGCATGCCATAGCCAAAAAAAAAACAACAGAAATCTTACCAATAAAATATTTGTAAACAAAACAGAACTTTTCACCTTCTCAGTTATTTGAACTGCTTGAATATTGTGTTGGGGGTCTAGCAGCAAATGCCCCCTTTCACTTATGAGTCAAGGCTCTTCTGGACTCTTGGATCAGTTCTTAAACACGCTTCTGGAATGAGCTTCGAATGCACTTAGTCCTAATCTTTTTATATACTGGTTTTAAACCACTTCATTAGATGTGTTGCAATCACAGATTCCCAGAATAGTTTAGTGTTTACACATTATTATTATTATTTTGGTTATTTAAAACGTAATGTTTATTTTACTTAAGACCCGTTTGGCGTGTCTTCTCGAAAGAGGCCGCAGCATTGTGGGTAGTGCATCTCCACGCCTCCCAATGTGAGGCCAGGGTGGACCATTGTTGGTGATCAATCTGGCCGAGCCTGAGATGCTGTTTCAGGAGTCCTTATATCTCATTTTGGGGGCGCCTCTCTTGCGCTGATCCATGGCGAGTTCACCGTAGAGTAGTATCTTTGGGAGGTGGTGGTCCTCCATCCTAGAGACGTGTGTTCTCAATAGCATGGCCTCAATGATGGTGACCCCTGCTTGCTCAAGGACAGCAACATTAGTCACATGGTCGGTCCAGTGTACATTTAGGATTGTGCGAAAACAGCACTGATGAAAGCGTTTGAGGAGTTGTAGGTGTGGGCGATAGGTGACCCATGTTCCAGACTCATAAAGGAGAATAGACAGTACGATAGCTCTGTACACACTGATTTTGGTGCTTTGCCTCAGGTGCTTGTTGCTCCAGACTCTCTTGTGAAGCCTTCTGAATGCACGTCTGTGATCTATCTCTTTATCAATCTCGTTTATATATATTCTTCTGCCTTCAGGGTCAAAAAGGGCTTTAAAAGGATGGACGTAGCAAGCTATGACCCCAAAAGTAGAGGACAAGCCGACCCACATGCAGGGAGGCTCTGAATATCTATAAGAATGAGTGCTAGACTCAAAATGGTGGACTCAAAATAATATTTATTGATTACAACCAGTAAAAATGCTGATGGTCCAAAATACTTGAGTTGGTTGCAAAAGGGGTTCCTTGAAAAAGGATTTACAGCCACTTGCCTCTAAACTTTGCAGCGTGACGGTCTCTCTTGAATTCCAGGCTCCTGTTGCTTCCAATGAATCCTTTGACTTGCGAAGTTCTCCAGATCCCCAAAATCTACAGGCTATGGGTGAAGGCTGACCTTCTTTGTCCCTGTAAATTATGGCTGTAAGCGTAGGCTGGCTTTGTTGCAGTGACCTGAGTTGCTTTGTCCCAGATGGCTAGATTTCCATCCTGCTATGTCCCATGTGGTCTCTGGAACGAGGCCAGAGGGGACGTCAGCCCCTCAGGTAAACTCTGGTAAAGGGTGGAGTTGAGGGCGGGTCACCAGGTTTGGAGCCAAGACACAACCCCGCCCCTGAGTGACCGCATGGCAGAGTAAATGGACTATAGCAGTGTTTCTCAACCAGTGTGCCATGGCACACTAGTGTGCCGTGAGTGATCATCAGGTGTGCCGCGAGAAAAGCTCTCTGCCCCCTTCCTTCCCCCCTCCTCCTGCCGAACTCCTTCTGCTTGAGAGAGGAGGAGGAAGGGCCGAGTGGCGGCGAAGAAAAAGAAGAAGGGACCGGGGCGCCACCTCCTTCGGCCGTTTCCCCAACCAGCCTCCAATCTGCCATGACTCCCACCATGACTCTCGCCCCTTGCTTGTTGAAGCCGCGAGGAGGAGGAGCCCCGCCTACTGAAGCCCGTCCACCGCTCATGCTCCTCCTCTGTGAAAGAGCAGAAGCCGGGGGGGAGGGGGGGCATGATGCAGCCTGTCTCCGCCCCCCCCGGCTTCAGCACTCCCACAGCCGCCAGCCTTGAGGGGCAGTGCCAAGCCAGCGATGGCAAAGCCAGCACAATGCTGGCTTGCCCCTCAAAGCTGGTGAAGCTGTGGGAGAACTAAAGCCGGAGAGGGAGGGGCATGGCGTGGCCTGGCTCCGCCCCCCCCAGCTTGCGCCCTCACAGCTTCGCCGGCCTTGAGGGGCAGTGCCAAGCCAGCGGTGGCAGAGCCAGCACAATGCTGGCTTGGCACTGCCCCTCAAGGCTGGAGAAGCTGTGGGAGAACTGAAGCCGGGGGAGGGAGGGGCATGGTGGGCCTGGCTCCTCCCTGGCTTCGGCACTCCCAGCAGCTGCTCCCAGCAGGCCACCATCCCCAGCCGTTCTTTACTGTGTTAGAGTGTCATTTTTGTCATTTTGGTGGTGGTGTGCCCCGGATTTTTAATGTTAAAAGTGTGCCGCGGCTCAAAAAAGGTTGGGAAACACTGGACTATAAAACAAACAGCCATGCAGATGAAATACAGATACAGATGTAAACAGCCCCCTAGGGGGCGTCACATATCTCTCTCTCTATTTACCTCTGTGATATACAGTATCTCTTTATCAATCTTGGCGTCTGCAGAGATTATGCTTCCCAGATAGATGAACTGCTGGACGGACTTAAGGACTTAACGCTGGACATTACACAGAGATAGAAACCCCATTTTCTTAGTTTCCAGCAGACCTCATAACCTCTGAGGATGCCTGCCATAGTTGCAGGCGAAACGTCAGGAGAGAATGCTTCTGGAACATGGCCATGCAGCCTGGAAAACTCACAACAACCCTGTTTCCGAAGCTCCTTAAAAAATAAAAAATAAAGGTAACCTAGGTATTGAATCCTTCATCTGGAAAGCAGCCTCCTCTCTGTGGCCACACAGCAGCAAATCCTGTCAATCAAAGCATCATTTTCTACTGCCAGGAATTTCAAGTGACAACCTTCCTCGCTTCCTCCTGGCGGTAAATCTGGAGATGATGAAAGCAGGTGAGAAGAGTTCTCGTGCAAAGAAGGTGTGTGTGTGTGTGTAAACAGCGTTGGCTGAACGGGCTCCTGACCATGTTCTGAATGGTCCTGCCGAGGCACATAAATGGGAACGTGTCGAAAAGCACACCCTTGCTGTGCACAAAAACATTTTTCAAGAGCATCCCCACAATCCATGGATGTCGCGAGGAACAAAAGATCACAAAGGCTTTGAATTCGTAGCAGGCAACGTACGTCTGCCTTTAGAGGAGGCTTGAAAAAAACCAGAAGGAAGAAACGCACCCTCTTCATAAGGGAAACCGCTCTCTGGGGCGGAATGATTGAACATGTTCAAACCCTGGCGTTCAAAGAGATGAAGCCGGAGGAGCTCCTCGCTTCATCTTCTCCCCGGCTTTAGATCATAATGTTGAAGTGTGGAGAAATACGAGCCTGGGGTAACTGGGGTAACTGAATGCCGCTTGAGGAATGAAATGACCCCATCCTGGGACAAGAAAGGCTATAGAAAACTAGAATCAATTCCAAACTTTTGTCCTCCATCTATATGCAATTTTATGCAGGCCTTTCTCTTTTGTGTTCTTACCATTTTGATCAGTCCTCTTATAGAAATCTTGCTCTGAGGCGCTCTGAGTCCTGGGAACAAAGAACAGGGGGCGGGGAAGATGTTTTGGTGCCATAGATCAGTGTTTCTCAACCTTTTTTGAGTCGCGGCACACTTTTTAAATTAAAAATCCTGGGGCACACCACAAACCAAAATGACACAAACCACTACTCACGCCCAGGTTAAGATCAGGAGGAGAAGGGAGCCGGGAGGGCAGCAGGCTCGCGCCCCCATGGCTCGCGCCCGAAGCAAGGCCGACCTCGCGCGCTCACTTGCTCAGACTGTATGCCGTATGCCAACCGGCAGGCAGGCATGCACGTGCCAGGAAGACCTCTGTGAAGAGGCCCAGCTCCAGGCCCGCTTCCGCCGCCTCGCCCGCACAAATGGGCGCCGCCATCTTGCCAAGCCAGGGGCAGGGTCGCCGAGCGCCGTTCACCTGGGCAGCGTGGCAGATGTGTCCCAGCCCCTTCCCCCTCTCCTCTGCCTCCTCCTCCTTTGTGCTGCAGGGGAAAGGGGCTGGGACACATCCGCCATGCCGCCCAGGTGAACGGCGCCGGCTCAAGGGAGGAAGGATCCTCTTCGTCCTTCCTCCTTGAGCCGAGCGCCAGAACGGTGTGGCAGATGTGTCCCAGCCCCTTCCCTCTCTCCTCCACAGCACAGAGGAGGCGGAAGAGAGGGGAAGGGGGCGGACACATCCGCCACGCCGCCCACGTGAATGGCGCTCGGCTCAAGGAGGAAGGACGAAGAGGATCCGATCCTCCTCATGAGCTGAGCGCCGTTCACCTGGGTGGCGTGGCGGATGTGTCCCAGCCTTGCCCCTCTCCCCGCAGCACAAAGGAGGCGGAGGAGTGGGGAAGGGCTGGGACACATCCACCACACCGTTCTGGCGATCGGCTCAAGAAGGAAGGACGAAGAGGATCCGATCCTCTTCGTCCTTCCTTCTTGAGTCGATCGCCAGAACGGTGTGGCGGATGTTCAACCCCTTCCCCTCCCCAGCACAGAGGAGGCGGAAGAGAGGGGGAGGGGGTCGGACACATCCACCACACCGCCCACGTGAATGGCGCTCGGCTCAAGGAGGAGAGGAGCCCAGTGGGTGGCTCCAAAATGATGCAGCGTCATTTTCCAGCCGCCCATTGGTCTCCTCTGCTCCCTTGCGTGTTGCCTGTGTTTGGGGAGGGAGCCCAGTGGAGGGGGGAAGGAAGGGGGGCAGAAAGCTTTTCCGACGGCACACCAGGAGCCCTGCCACGGCACAGGAGTGTGCCGAGGCACACCAGTTGACAATGACTGCCATAGATGATGTCGCACCCAATGTCATTCTAATAAAGGTAATTGTGATGCTTTCTCCAGAGAGATGGTTTTAATGGCAGATATTAATAACTAGCTGTACCCGGCACGCGTTGCTGTGCCCTATTTAGGAGATGCGAGAAAGTCTGAGTATGTCAGGGTTGGAATTGATGTTACTTGGTGGGGTCATGGCTGTGTCGTTGTGGGTTGTTCTGGTGGGTGGGATGTTGAAGTCCTGTGGAGTTGTCGGTGTGTGGTGTTCCTGGCATTCTGCAGAGCTTGTGGATATACAATGTTTTTTGTCTTTCCGTTGGCTGTGTTGATGTAGGGGTTCTGTGGTTTCCCAACTCTGGAGCACGCTACGTAGAGTTGTCCGTGGGAGAAGCATTCTGTGTCAAGGTCTATGCCACAGATTTGTAGTGTTTGTCTGTTGTCTGTGTCTCTGCTGCGCAGTGTGTTTCTGTTCTGGCGTTTGTTCTGCCCTTTTTTGTTTGATGTATGTAGCGCTGTGAGTGTGTCGTCCGATGCTGTTATTTTTATAAGGCATGGCTTGTCTTTTGGGTCAGTTTATGTCTGTGTGGAAGGAAGGAATGGTTTTTGTTTGTGGTGTTTGTAGGTGTTGTGTGTACGGGGGTCCCGTAAGGTTGGTGGGATGGGTTGTGATTGGAAGTTGTGTTGTGTTGTGTGGGTAGGAATTTGCTGGAGAATTGCTCCTCAGAGTTTGGTTTTGGCAGTTTAACCCTCAAACACCAACTGAAATCTCTCAGCATTCTTTCCTAGCCTTGGATGGCTTTTGGCAGCGTTGCTATGGTTACAGCAGTTATGCAAATCCGCCCTTATTGGCAGCCAATCATGTTGTTCAGAATGTAGAGGCTGGGTGAGTCTTTGGCTGCCCCGGAGGATGCTGGTAAATGTAGTTTTATTTTTACTCGTTGTTTTGGGGGCCTTTTAGGTTTTGGGGGAAAGTTTCTTTGCTACAAACGTACCTTGCTTGAGGCCTATTTCTGTTGGCAAGTATTGTGTTTCTGCATTGTATGGTTTCTTTGTTTGAGGTATACATCACATGACGTGAACCCATTTATATAATAGATAGTACTGCAGCCGATGTTGCATATGGCAGTAGAGTAAAAGAGGGAATCAAGCAGATCTGTGCTATTGGGCAGCAAATGCTTATAGGTTTCTCCACCTACAATGGGAAGTAATGGTGGGAATTTCAACCCAGTCTTTTTGAAGAGGCAGACCTGCCATTAGCGAGACAAAGGTCAAGAAGCACACTTAGATGCCGTGAAAAGAGAACAAAGAGTTAGTCATTCCATTTTTTAATTCTTGCAAAGAATGCTCAAGTACGGGAGAGGAGAGGCGGTGTGGAGTAGTGGCTTGTGGGTTGCACTAGAACTCTGGGGAAGAGGCGGAATCCTCATTCAGCCTTAGTAACCTGCTGGGTGACCTGGGGGAGGGGTCACACTTCCTCAGCATCAGAGCAATCACAATCACCCCCCCCGAGCCAAGGAAGCCCTCTAGGACTGAGCTTCTGTCCTTTTAACGGTTGAGTAGAATTGGGAATTTCAGCAGATGTTGCTTGTCAGGCCCCCATTTTCAATTACCGTATATACTTGAGTATAAGCCGACCCGAACATAAGCTGAGACACCTAATTTTACCACAAAAACTGAAGAAAACGTATTGACTCAAGTATAAGCCGAGGGCGGGAAATGCAGCAGCTACTGGTAAATTTCAAAATAAAATAGATACCAATAAAATTACATGAATTGAGGCAGGGCCTTCTCTGCTCCGGCTCCATCTCTTTGGAATACTCTTCCCCTTGAAGTCCGTACGCTCCAAGCCTTACTAGCGTTTCGGAGAGTGTGCAAGACTTATCTGTTCAGGCAGGCCTTCCCACCTGGCTAATCAGTTTTATATTTTACTGTTTTTACTGTTTTCTGCTGACGAATCCTTCCAATAATAATAGAGTAAAATAATAAATGTAATAATAGTAATAGAGTAAAATAATGGAAATGTAATAATAGTAATAATAGAGCAGGCATGGGCAAACTTGGGCCCTCCAAGTGTTTTGGACTACAACTCCCACAATTCCTAACAGCCTATTGACTGTTAGGAATTGTGGGAGTTGGAGTCCAAAACACCTGGAGGGCTGAAGTTTGCCCATGCCTATAATAGGGTAAAATAATAAATCCAATAATAATAATAATAAATATAGTAAAATTCGGCTCCCTCCAATTACCGGCCAGTTTCCAACCTGCCTTTCTTAGGCAAGGTGATTGAGAGGGCAGCAGCGGATCAGCTGCAGCAGTTCTTGGAAGACACAGCTGGACTTGATCCCTTCCAGTCCGGCTTCCGCATTGGGCACGAGACGGAGACCGTGCTTGTCGCCATTACAGACCAACTTCGCCGCCAGCTGGACCAGGGTGGATCGGCACTGCTCGTCTTGTTAGATCTGACGGCAGCTTTCGACACTGTAGATCACGCACTGTTAACCCACCGTTTAGCCGGCTCCGGGGTCGGGGGGCTCTCCCCCTTATTATTTAACGTGTACATGCGCCCCCTGGCCCAGCTGGCCCGCGACTTTGGTCTGGAGTGTTATCAGTACGCTGATGACACCCAGCTTCTGCTGAGAATGGACGGCAGGCCGGACACCGTACCCAATTGTTTCCATCAGTGCCTAGAGGCCGTGACTGGTTGGCTGCGGGCTAGCCGGCTGAGGGGAGCCCCGTCGAAGACGGAGATCTTGTGGCCTGGTCGACCTGGGCGGGATGAGTGCCGGTTGCCTACCCTGGACGGGAACGGCTTAGCCCGTCGCCTGTTGTTAAGAGCCTAGGTGTCCACCTGGACCCCTGCTGACCATGGAGACCCAGGTCTCCGCGGCCAGCAGGGCGTCATTTTTCCACCTCCACGACAGGCTAGGCGACTGGCACCCTACCTTTCCAGGGACGACCTGGCCACGGTGATCAAGCGACGGTCATCTCGAGATTAGACTACTGTAACGCCTCTCGTTGGCCTTCCCTTGGCGACAGTTCGAAACTCAAGCTAGTGCAGAATGCCGCTGCTCGCTGCTGACGGGAACGTCGGTAAGGGAGCACATCACGCCCATCCTCCGGCAGCTGCACTGGCTGCCTATTGAGTACCGAATTGCCTTCAAGGTGTTGGTGTTAACCTTTAAGGCTCTACATGGCCTAGGGCCTGCGTACCTGAGGGACCGCCTTGCCCCATACATTCCCCCGAGATCACTACGTTCTGAGGAGTCGAATTTGCTCCTGATTCCATCGGTCCGCGCCTGTCACCTGTCTGCTACCAGGCAAAGGGCTTTCTCTGTGGCGGCTCCGGTACTCTGGAACTCTCTCCCGGACGACGTCCGAGCTGCCACGGAGCTCATCCGTTCCGCAGGGCTTGTAAGACCGCCCTGTTCAGACTGGCCTTCGGCTAGGTGAGTAAGCCGAATGTACTCATCTTCCTAATCAGCACCCTGGTTCAGGGAATGCCATGGCATGCACATAATTTTAATCTCGGGACCTATTGTATTTTGTTTTATTGTATGTTTTATGTTGCATTTTATTGTATGGCGACATGGATGTACATGCCTGCCGAATTTTATGATGTTATCCGCCCCGAGCCGGCAGGGAGGGGCGGAATACAAGATGGAACAAATAAATAAATAAATAAAATAATAACTGTAATAATAACAACAATAATAAAGTAAAATAAATGTAATAATAATAGAATAAAATGATAAATGTAATAATTAAAATAAATAGAGTAAAATAATACATGTAATAACAACGAAAAAATAATAAATACCCTTGACTCGAGTATAAGCTGAAAGGGACTTTTTCAGCCTAAAAAATGCTGTGCAATTCAAAGCACATAGAGTGCTACATGCATCAATATGTAATCTTGTAAATGCACATGTACTTTGATATACATTGTGCAATCATATGCAATGGAATGACACATGCAACCAGGCAAATGCACATGTATATTGATGTGCCACATACAATATTTTGCAATGACACCATGTCTGCAATTTAGCCTCTAGAACACTGATTCTCAAAGTGGGCGGTACCACCCCCTGGTGAGCGGTGAGGCGATCCAAGGGGGCGGTGGGAAGCTCAGGGGAATTTGGGCAGCAGTGAACCCCTTTAAGGGGCCACCCTCTTCTTTGGCCCTGCCCCCTTCGCTTTGACCCCCACACGCAGTGCAGTGCGAAGGTTGCAATGCAAAGGCCTCCGTGTCCTCCGGCGGAGCCTCCCCGCCACCGCAGAAGAAAGCGCGGCCTTCCTCTGCAGAGGCAATTCATTCCAAACCCCTCCAGTATTTTCCGTTGGCCATGGAGGTTCTGTGTGCCAAGTTTGGCTCAATTCCATTGTTGGTGGAATTCAAAATGCTCTTTGATTGTAGGTAAACCATAAATCCCAGTAACTACAACTCCCAAATGAGAAGGGCTATTTTCTCAAAACTCCACCAGTGTTCAAATTTGGACATTTTGAGTATTCGTGCCAAGTTTGGTCCAGATCCATAGTTGTTGGGGTTCTCAGTTCTCTCCGGATGTAGGTGAACTACATCTCCCCTAAATCACTGCCAATTCCTCCCAAACCCCTCCAGTATTTTCCGTTGGTCATGGGGGTTCTGTGTGCCAAGTTTGGTCCAGTTCTGTAATTTGTGGGGGTCTCAGTGGTCTGTGGAAGTCAGAGCTGAATCGATTGAAGGTACTGCAAATCCCATCATCCGTTGTCCATCCTCCCCCAAACATATTGTTTTTGGGATTAATCACTATGCTTTAATTATGTTCATTCAATTTGTAACAATGAAAATACATCCTGAATATTAGATATTTGCATTAGAATTCGTAAGAGTAGCAAAATTATTTATGAAGTAGCAACGAAAATAGGGTTGGGGGTCACCACAACACGAGGAACCTTATTTAGGGGTCATGGCATTAGAAAGGTTGAGAACCACTGCATATATATAATATATCTTTCTGTTTAATTGCTATTAAATTGAAAAAATTAATTTCTAGGGGGGCAGTGACTAATTTTTTTTTCTGGAAAGGGGTGGTAGGCCAAAAAGGTCTGATCATATGTCGCTTGGAAGCGCGTTCCACAGATGGGGAGCCACCACCGAGAAGGCCCTTTCTCTCGTCCCCACCAACTGCGTTTGAGAAGTTGGCAGGAGTGAGAGCAGGGTCTCCCCGGGTGATCTTAAATTACAAGGTGGGACGTAGAGGCTGATGCGTTCAGACAAGTAAGCTGGGCCAGAACCGTATAGAGCTGTAAAGGTCAAAACCTGTATGTAGCTCCAGTTAGTAATCTGGCTGCCACCCGTTGGACTAGATGTAATTTCCGAACTGTCTTCAAAGGCAGCCCTATGCAGAGTGCATTGCAGTAATCTATTCGGGATGTGACCAGACCGTGGAAGACCGTAGCCAGATCAGACTTCCCAAGGTATGGGCGCAGCTGGCGCATGAGTCGTAACTGTGCAAAAGCTCCCCTGGCCACCGCCGAGACCTGGGCTTCCAGGGTCATCGATGAGTCCAGGATCACTCCCAAGCTGTGAACCTGCGTCTTCAGGGGGAGTGTGACCCCATCCAACACAGGCTTCAACCCTATGCCCTGTTTGGCCTTTTGACTGACCAGGAGGACCTCTGCCTCGTCTGGATTTAGCTTCAATTTGCTAGCCCTCATCCAGTCCGACACAGCGGCCAGGCACCGGTTCAAGGTCTGGACAGCCTCCTTAGTGACAGAGGAGCCATTTTCTAATTTGATTCTAAAGCAGGCCAGGCTCAAGGTGGTTCAGGACATTTCTCTTCCAAAGAAAGGGATTTCCTTTTGCTTTTTCAAAACGATACGGTTTCTCAGTTGCCAACATCAGCAATAATTCAGCACGAGCAGTGGCCAGAAACAACGGGTGTCGGCAAGATCATCTGTCAAGTTCAGGAGTTCCCAAAGTAAGCTCTTTTTGCTATAAATAGCAAGCCAGCAAATACCTTTGTGCGTGTGCAGTTTTCACAATCGAGTCAGGAAATAGCCTTTGCAAACACACAAAATTGTTTGGCACCTGCAGGGTATGTATATTTAGTTAAGAGTTTCCATCCTTTAGTGAAAGGTTACCTGCAATGGTTTAAGAAAGAATCATTTTTAAATGGACATAACCGCAGGTCGAAACGAGAGAGGGACCTTATACCAGTGTTTCCCAACCTTTTGTGAGCCGCGGCACACTTTTAACATTAAAAAAATCTGGGGGCACACCAGCAACCAAAATGACACTCTAACACAGTAAAGAATGGCTGGGGGATGGTGACCTACTGGGAGCAGCTGCTGGGAGTGCCAAAGCCAGGGGAGGGGGAGGACCCAGGCCGCGCCATGCCCCGCCCCCTCCACGTGGCTTCAGTTCTCCCACAGCTTTGCCAGCCTTGAGGGGGCAGTGCCAAGCCAGCGGTGGCAGAGCCAGCACAATGCAGGCTTGGCACTGCCTCCTCAAGGCTGGCGAAGCTGTGGGAGCACTGAAGCTGGGGGAGGGGGCGGAGCCAGGCCGTGCTATGCCCCGCCCCCTACCCCAGCTTCAGTTCTCCCACAGAGGAGAAGCATGAGCGGTGGACGGGCTTCAGTAGGCGGGGCTCCTCCTCTGCGAGGCTTCAGCGAGTGAGGGGTGAGAGTCGTGGCGGGAGTCATGGCGGATTGGAGGCTGGCTGGGGAAATGGCTGAAGGAGGCAGCGCCCCGACCCCTTCTTTTTCTTCGCCGCCGCTCGGCTCTTCTTCCTCCTCCCCCAAGCAGCAGGAGTTCGGCAGGAGGAGGAGGGAAGGAAGGGGGGCAGAGAGCTTTTCTCGCGGCACACCTGATGATCGCTCACGGCACACTAGTGTGCCACGGCACACTGGTTGAGGAACACTGCCTTATACGATTGCTTCCCTCGTTGGCCAGAGTGGTCCTGGGCGAATATTGGAACTTGTATGGTCACGCCTCGGTGGTACCACACACACATAAGCTTACAGATATTCATCCGTTTTGGGACACCCATGAACTCTCTCAATAGGGACATTTTGTAGATGGCACCTTGTATGATTTATGGACTTTTCATTATGTTTGGATTGTTACATCATGATGCATCTACTTACCCGTGGATATAATATAATTTGTTGATGGCAGACCTCTGAGGTTGTTGTGTTCATTACGGACTATCCAAGACTCTCCACACTCCATCTGTGAGTTTATATATATTTTTGATTTATTAGGGAGTAGTTTTCTGACCTATGGTTGTGACTGGTCTACATTGTATACCTTAGCTAAGATGCAGAAGTACTGAGGAACCTGTCCTGGGGGGATCTACACCGAACCACTAAAACATGACTGATCTGGTGTGATGTGATGTGATGTATGCCTGATCAGCCCCAGAAGAGGTCGGTCAGGCATTCAGCTGCTGCAGAGGTGGGAAGGGGTTAGTTTGGCACTACTGAATGGCCAGCATTAGCATCCTCTCCCATCCTGTGTAAAGTGTAAAGTCATGCACATCGGGGCAAAGAACCCCAACTACACCTACCAATTGATGGGGTCAAAGCTTTCCGAGACAAACCAGGAAAGGGATCTCGGGGTTTTGGTGGACAGCTCAATGAAGATGTCAACCCAGTGCGCAGCAGCAGTGACAAAAGCAAATTCTATGCTTGGCATGATCAGGAAGGAATCGAAAATAGGTCGGCAAATGTTGTATTGCCTCTCTACAAATCTATGGTGAGGCCACATCTGAGTACTGTGTACAATTCTGGTCTCCGCACCTCAAGAAGGATATAACGGAACTGGAAAAGGTACAGAAAAGGGCAACAAGAATGATCCAAGGGATGGAGCGGCTCCCTTATGAAACCAGGTTGCAACGCCTTGGTCTTTTCAGCCTTGAAAGACGGCGTTTAAGAGGTGACTTGATCGAAGTGTATACAATCATGTATGGGATAGAAAAGGTGAATAAAGAAAAAATATTTTCTCTGTCACACAACACTAGGACTAGGGGGCACTCCCTAAAGCTCCAAGGTAGGAAAGTTAGGACTAATAAAGGGAAATATTTCTTCACCCAGAGGGTCATTGGGTTATGGAACTCACTTCCAGAGGAGGTTGTGACAGCGGTCAGCCTGGACAGCTTCAAGGCAGGATTAGACAGATTCATGGATACCAAGGGAATCAGTAGTTACTGAAATGGACATCCAAGTGCCACCTCTGTGCTGATGGAGGCAGGCAGGATTTCCCCGGGTACTGGTTGTGGGGGGTCGGGAGCAGGTGAGGGTTTTGCCCTCCTTTCTGCTAGAGATCCCTGTGTACAACTAGTGGGCCACTGTGTGACACAGAATGCTGGACTAGATGGGCTGAGGCCCGATTCAGCATGGCTCTTCTTATGTTCTTATGTTCTTATGTTCTTATCCTCTGTGTCGTGGTGACGAGAGAGATTGTTTCCCCAATCAAAGGCTTGGCTCATGACGTTCCCTTATACTTCTCCACAGTAATTGATACAGTATTGACTCCTGTATCAATGGAATAGTTGAGGTGCCTTTACTCCAAATGTATAAATAACTCCCCAAGGAGTCAAACCAATTTGCGGCAGAGGACGCCTTCAAACAAAAAGCCAGAATAGGTTCACTACCTCATATGTAGGATCTGCCACGGCCTCTCCACCCATCACCAATTTCTGGTCCCATTGTGTCCTTGATCCAGCCACTAGATGTCTCTCTCCCTATGCCACACGGAGTGAGCATCAAAGCTGGGTGAGGTGAGATCCCTGGTGACCAACGGGGAGCAAGGTGTCTGCTTGATGCCTGAGCCCCTATTTTTGGGATGACTGCAAGTACATTCCCCAAGGAAGCAAGCCATTATCTACCTTTAGTTAATAGGCTATTGATCTCTGTTCATTTCCTTAACGGTTGTATACAAAACCAATGATGTTATTGCCATCAGCAGTGCAATTCTACGAGTGTCTGTCTCGATCTTCATATCCACTTCCTCCTCCAAATGTACATTATAAATCCCAGCTTCCCCATCGCAGAACATTGATGGGCTCACCTTCAACCAATTGTTTCTTCTCTATCTAACCTACTTTGTAATGTTGTTCTTAAAGTAAAATGGGACAGAGAAAATAATGCACCGTACTTTTAGTTCCAGGGGACGAACAGTATGCAATTGCACTCAGTCTTCCCCTTCCATGGATTCCACCATCCGCAATCTGGATTTTAACCAAACAAACGTTGATATGGTCTTTTATATAAAGGGCCCTTGTTTCCTATACCATGAGTGTCCATGGATTTGGGTATCCACAGTGAAAGGGATCTAGCCTCTTCAACAGGGAGTCCTGGAACCAAACTCCAGCCAATACCATGGTCCAGTGAAGTTAAGAATGATATAATTGGGGAAAATCATGATTGTCAAAGAGAAATACATGCATTCCAATGGCTTTTTAGAATGTTTCTGGGTGCAATAGTGCAGTGTTTCTCAACCAGTGTGCTGTGGCACACTAGTGTGCCGTGACGGACCTCGTGCTGTGCCGCGAGAAAAGCTCTCTGCCCCCCTTCCTTCCCTCCTCCTCCTGCCGAACTCCTGCTGCTTGGGGGGGGGGGAGGAGGAAGGGCCGGGTGGTGGCGAAGAAAAAAAAGGGGCCAGGGCGCCACCTCCTTCGGCCGTTTTCCAGCCAGCCTCAATCTGCCATGACTCTCGCCCTCGCTCGCTGAAGCCGCGTGGAGGAGCCCCGCCCACTGAAGCCCATCCACCGCTCATGCTCCTCCGTGGGAGAGCTGAAGCTGGGGGGAGTGGGCGGGGCATGGTGCTGCCTGGCTCCACCCCCTTCCCCCGGCTTTGGCACTCCCGGCAGCTGCTCCAGCCTTGAGGGGACAGTGCGAAGCCACCATTGTCCTGGCTCTGGCACCGCTGGCTTGGCACTGCCCCCTCAAGGCTGGAGCAGCTACTGGGAGAGGTGAAGACGGGGGGAAGGGCTGGGCATGGCACGGCCTGGCTCCTCCTCCTCCCCTGGCTTTGGCACTCCCAGCAGCTGCTCCCAGCAGGCCACCATCCCCCAGCCGTTCTTTACTGTGTTAAAGTGTCATTTTGTGACATTTTGGTTGGTGGTGTGCACCCGGATTTTTTTAATGTTAAAAGCGTGCCGTAGCTCAAAAAAGATTGGGAAACACTGTTAACAATTAAAAACATGCAATTGCAGCCTCAGCGTCATGTTGAAATCAGTTTCCATCACATCGTCGTCATTCCATATATCCAATTAAGCCTTATATTTCATCAACAAATGCCTGCTCAAATAACCAGGTCTTGACTTTCTTGCAAAAATGTCAGGAGGGAGGGGGCCGATCTGATGTCTTTAGGAGGCGTTCCAAAGCTGAGGAGCCACCACTGAAAAGGCCCTGTCTCTCGTCCCCACCAGTCGCGCTGCGAAGAGGCGGGACCGAGAGCAGGGCCTCTCCAGATGATCTTACACATCTCGATGGTTCATAGGGAGAGATGCGTTCGGACAGGTAAGTTGGTCCCGAACCATTTAGGGCTTTAAAGGCTAAAGCCAGCACTTTGAACTGTGCCCGGTAGCAAACTGGCAGCCAGTGGAGCTGGCACAACAGAGGAGTTGTGCGCTCTCTGAATGGCGCTCCTGTTATCAACCTGGCTGCTGTCCGTTGGACTAGTTGCAGCTTCTGAACAGTCTTCAAAGGCAACCCCACGTAGAGAGCATTGCAGTAATCTATATGGGATGTAACCAGAGCATGGACCACCGTGGCCAAGTCAGACTTCTCAAGGTACGGGCGCAGCTGGCGCACAAGTTTTAACTGTGCAAATGCTCCCCTGGTCACCGCCGAAACCTGGGGTTCCAGGCTCAGCGATGAGTCCAGAATCACACCCAAACTGTGAACCTGCGTCTTCAGGGGGGAGTGTAACCCCGTTTAACACAGGCTGTAACCCTATGTCCTGTTCGGCCTTTCGACTGACCAGGAGTGCCTCTGTCTTGTCTGGATTCAATTTCAATTTGTTCGCCCTCATCCAGTCCGAAACAGCGGCCAAGCACCGGTTCAGGACCTGCACAGCCTCCTTAGTAGCAGATGGGAAGGAGTGACTGAGTTGGACATCATCTGTGTACAGATGACACCGCACTCCGAAACTCCAGATGACCTCCCCCATTTGGCGGGTGGATGCGCCCCTGAATATGTGCCGCCCCACGCGGGCACGTACTTTGCGTAATGTAAGATCCGGCCCTGGACATATGAAAATTGGAAAAACTAAGGACAGATGTATAAACCCAATTTTCCAAGTTTCCAACAGACCTCACAACCTCTCAGGATGCCTGCCATAGAGGCAGGTGAAACGTCAGGAGAGAATGCTTCTGGAACATGGCCATACAGCCCAAAAAACCTACAACAACCCAGTGATTCTGGCCATGAAAGCCTTCGACAATAGAAAGAAGGGTTGAGAAAGAAAAAATAGCCTAGTTTTTTTGGACTTCTGATTTTTAAAGACAGTTAAGATCAAGTTGGAGATGCTTAGCATTTGCAAAGACTGGGAAAAGCGGTATCTAGATGATTGTGTGCAGAATCCTCGTGTAGATGTAACACTGTATGGGTCTGCAGTGTGCAGTCTACAGTGCCTCCTGGAAAGGACACGTCATTCTCGGTAGGGTGACAACAGTGAAGCTTAATGAGATTATGCAAAAATGCTCTGAGATTGAGAGGACTCAGGAGATCTCACGCTAACTGACTGGACCTTAGGGAGAGGCACTGCTTTGTAATGGTACTGAGAGGCTTACATGTGAGTGAGGCAACAAAGCCACCCCAGGTCATCGCCCAAACTCTAAAGGCCCACTGGAGACCAAGGCTCAACTCCCCACTCAGCCAAAGGAAGCTGAATCCTGGGGCCTTATCGTATTATACAATTATAGCACGAGGGTGTCAACGGGGTCGGCAAAGACCATCAGAACACATAGTATATTCTCTCCCGACGTTTCACCTACATCTATGGCAGACATCATCTGAGATTGTGAGGTTTGTTGTAAACAAGGCAAGTGGGGTTTATATCTCTGTGGAATTTCCAGGGTGGGAGAAAGAACTCTTGTCTGTTTGAGGCAACTGTGAATGTTGGAATTGGCCACCTTGATTAGCATTGAATAGCCTTGCAGCTACCAAGTCGGGCTGATTCCTGCCTGGGAGACTCCTTTGTTGGGAAGTGTTAGCTGACCTCGATTGTTTCATGTCAGGAATTCCCCTGTGTTTTCTGAGTGTTGCTCTTTATTTACTATCCTGATTTTAGAGTTTTTTAAAATACTGGTAGCCAGATTTTGTTCATTTTCATGGTTTCCTCCTTTCTGTTGAAATTGTCCACACGATTGTGGATTTCAATGGCTTCTCTGTGTAGACTGATGTGGTGGTTGTGAGAGCGGTCCAGCATTTCTGTGCTCTCAAATAATATGCTGTGTCCAGGTTGATACATCAGGTGAGCGAAACGTCAGGAGAGAGATGCTTCTGGAACCAGGCCCGGATTAACACCTTTTTGCGCCCTAGGCCACACTTCGGAATTACGCCCCTTTAAGCCAACCTTTACTGCAACCCCTCTCCCCACATCCTTTCATCCGCTCGCCCCCTTAGCGCCCCGCATCCAGCTCTCCTGGTGTCGCCCCGCTAGGTCCGCCACAGGAGTTTCCCTCTCGGCAGGCTCTATGGATGCAGGCATGGGGGGGGGGGGCTCCTCCCCAATGCCGGGGCTTGAGGCACTTAGCTCTTACCCAGTATCGGGGATTGCGCATGCGTTGCAGTCAGCAGCTATGCCGCGCTTTCCCCCGATACCGGGGCTTGTCGCGTTGGGCTTAACTCCTGTACTGGGGTTTGTGCATGTGCCGTAGCTGGCAGTTGCGCTTCTCTCTCCAGTAAAGAGGAGTCTCCTCCTTGTGTTGGAGGAGGAATACCAGCTTTCATGGTGTTAGGGCATGCGCAGACTGCGCAATGGAGTTTCATGTACTTGCACTGAAGGAGCCAGCAAGTGGATGCTGTCGGCATCGAGGGAGTTAATTGTTCCTCCTGTCAACGTCGACGGCAGTGTCAAGAGCCCCTGCGAATACGCTGTTTGCACAACAATAGCAGTGAAAGACCTCAAGCCCACATTTTCCAAAGCCAAACCTAACTCTTCTCCACTTCTCCCCTTGGGAGGGATTTTACATCAGATCGAGTGATTATAAAAAGCTTTGCACACTGTATATGTGTTACAACAAGTGTTTAAACTATTCCTAAAGTGTTTTGACTGACATAGTTTCCAAAGAATGAGAAGGATATCAATTTTTCAGAACAAAGTATTTTCTCAAATATAGATTTTAGGCATGTCTGGAAATGACAACTTTCAAATCAAAACCATGAAAGTCTGCACTGAAGAGACGTGCCCGAAGATGGGTCTACCAGAGCGGGATAGATTCCTGTCCTCATTGAAATAGCCACTGATCTAAGCAGAGCTAGGAGTTTATTTATTTTTAAAATTAATAGCCCCCCCCCCCCAAAGCATGAGTCATGGTTTGTGGAGGGCCGGATTAACTTCTTTTTGGCACCCTAGGCCACCCTTTGGTCCCGCCCGCTGGATGCTGCTGGGCATGTGCGGCAGCGGCCCCGGTTGCGGGGCTTCCCTCCGCCTCTTCCTCCTTTTCGCTGTGACTGCCTTCCTTCAGTCAAGGAAGGTGGTCGCGGGGAGGAGGTGGAAGGGAAGCCCCGCCCCCTGGGTGCTGCTGAGCATGCGCAGCAGCGGCCACAGGGCGGGGCTTCCCTCCGCCTCTTCCTCCTTTTCGCTGTGACTGCCTTCCTTCAGTCAAGGAAGGCGGTTGCAGGGAGGAGGGAGGGAAGCCCCGCCCCCAGGGCGCTGCTGGGCATGCAAAGGCAGCGGCCCCAGGGGCGGGGCTTCCCTCCACCTCATCCTCCTCGCGCCCTCCTTACTTGACAAGGGGGAGGGGGCGATGGCGAGAGGGGGGCGCCATTCCCTCCTCCCCCACCCCCTCGCAGCGCTCTCCCCGCCCTCCCCTGAGAGAGAGAGTCATCTAGCCGTACGTTGCGGTTTTGTTTGAACATTTTTTTTGGTCTGGTGTCCCCCCTAGGCCTGCACCCATAGGCCATGGCCTAGTGTGGCCTTATGGGTAATCCAGGCCTGGGTTTGAGACACACATTTTGGACAAGTTCTCTCGTGGCCTGAGAGTGTCCTTTTAATCCCCTCGTTATAAGCCTGTGACAAGCTCCAGTGTACCTATTACCAGGCTGATTACAATTAGCAAACGTTGGTGGCTCTGCCGCATAGACGTTTCATTCTCTCTTCCTATTCTCCAGCCCACTGGAAAGTACTAACAGGGTGCCTTCTCCACAATGGTGGTCTGTGGCTCAAGGAAGAAAAAAGGACAGCATTTATGGTTGTTGGATCTCATACATAAAATTACTCAGAAACATTGGCAACTACAGTCAAGTCCAGTTAAAAGCCAGTCCTCCTTGTGTTCCCCTTTGATCTTTTGCTTTTAGACTTTGACCAAACCCCCGAGGCCTGAGGTATGACAATTTCATGAAATTGAAAAGCTCGAACTTTCAGATGTACACCCCTAGTTTACTTCTGGATATACCATATATACTCGAGTATAAGCCGGGTTTTTCAGCACTTTTTAAAGGCTGACACACACACACACACACACACACCGGCTTATACTCGTGTCAAGGTTATTTATTATTGTTTTATCATCATCATCATCATCATCATCATCATTATTATTACTATTACATTTATTATTTAATCTATTTATTACTAGTATTAATACTTTTCTTATTTTTATCTATTTATTGTTATTACTACATTTATTATTTTACTCTGCTCATTATTATTATTTTACTCTATTATTGCTGCTATTATTATATTTCCATTATTTTACTCTATTATTTTTCTTACATTTATTATTATTGAAAGGTTACGTAAGCACATTTGCATTGAAGAAGGTTAGAATAATGGTTTAATCAGAGTTGGAGAGTCTTCTCTTGAATTACAATTTTATGTAAATATCCCAAACCATTTAACTTACTGGTGCTTCAATTAATGTCATTTCATTGGTATCTATTTTCATTTTGAATTTTACTAGTAGCTTCTGCATTTCCCATCCTCAACTTATACTTGAGTCAATATATTTTCCCAGGGGTTTTTGTGGGAAAATTAGGTGTCTCGGCTTACACTTGAGTATATACGGCATGTCATTCTTTGCATTATTTATTTATTTACTCCATTTATTTACTGCTTTTCTCAGCCCCCAGGCGACTTAAAGCAGTTTACAGCAGCAAAAATTCAATGCTCGAACAATCAGGTTTTAACTTTTCTCCGAAATGCTAACAAGGAAGGGGCCGATTTAATGTCTCTAGGAAGGGCGTCCCATAGCGGAAGGGCCACCACTGAGAAGGCCATTAAGCCACTTTAAAGAAATATTTTCAACCCATTTGTGAAAAACACACATTATTAAATTAAGGAACTTTTCCTGAATCTAATGTGTTTTATAGCTTCCTACTTCTGGCATAAGTCAATCCTCCACTTTCACTGGGGCTAGGGGCCCAGGACCCCCATGAAAGCAAGACATGAATTTAAAATATTATACTTTGACCCGAGAGAGTACATCTCTACGATGAACTTTGACAGAGGAATCATGCTAGAGCAGTGGTTCTCAACCTTCCTAATGCCTTGACCCCTTAATACAGTTCCTCATGTTGTGGTGACCCCCAAGATATAAAATTATTTTTCTTGCTACTTCAGAACTGTAAGTTTGCTACTGTTATGAATCGTAATGTAAATATCTGATATGCAGGATGTATTTTCATTCACTGGTCCAAATTTGGCACAAATATGCTCAAATCAGAATACTGGTGGGGTTGAGGGGGATTGATTTTGTCATTTGGGAGTTGTAGTTGCTGTGATTTATACTTCGTCTACTATCAAAGAACATTCTAAACACCAACGATGGAATTGAACCAAACTTGGCACACTGAACTCCCAGGACCAACAGAAAATACTGGAAGGGTTTGGTGGGCATTGACCTTGAGTTTGAAGTTGTAGTTCACCTACATCCGGAGAGCACTGTGGACTCAAACAATGATGGATCTGGACCAAAGTTTAATGAGGAAGTACTCCATCAAAGGACTCAGTGTCACAATGCATAGTGAACAATGGATGGTGGAGTTTGGAGAAAATAGAACTTGACATTTGGGAGTTGTAGTTGCTGGGATTTTCTGGTTCACTTACAATCAAAGAGCATTCTGAACCCCACCAATGATAGAATTGGTCCAAACTTCCCACACTTAACCCCACATGACCAACAGATAATACTGTGTTTTCTGATGGTCTTTGGTGACCCCTCTGACACCCCCTTGCGACCCCTCCAGGGCTCCCGACCCCCAGGTTGAGAAACACTGTGCTAGAGGACCTACAAACGCTTAGAGATCTCCAATATGACTCCACGATCCATTTCCAGTCGATTTGAACTGGAGAGAACATTTTAATCAAATCCACAAAAGAAAATCCTGCAAATATAGAATGACAAGTATGCCTCGTTTCCTTTCTCAAAATAACAGATTGTATATTTTGGCAAATGATAGATTTGCCTGAAGCCCAAAGAAGTGGATCGATGACAAATCGGATGGGATTGGATAGGAAATATCAGGTGTCATAAACAAACTTTCGGCCCGCAGGCTGACAGCACTACCATGTTTACAGTTCTTTGGTAATGATGCTTGCCAAAGGATTTTGGGACATTTATTTTATTTATTTATTATTCAGTTTTATATTCCGCTCCTCCCAGCAGGCTCGGGGCGGATCACAAACACAACAAGCAATAAACATCAACCAATCAGTTTTGCCGTTTCATCTTTTTTACATTAGGGAACAGTGGATTTATTGCGATAAGGGCCCCAACGCAGTTCCAGAACCAGAACTCCTTCTCAGGCCCAAGAGAATGACAGGCCATGTCCATCTTCCCAACCTGGATCCCAGCTGGCAAGACCAGAACAGATCTCACCATCCATCTTCCCAACCTGAATCTCCACTGACCTACAAAGCCCTGAACGGTTTGGGACCCACCTGCCTACGTGACCGCATCTCTGTGTGCGAACCCAGGTGATCTCTCCGATCACCTGGAGAGACCTTACTCTCGCTCCCACCGGCCTCGCAGGCACGGTTGGTGGGGACAAGGGAGAGGGCCTTCTCTGTAGTGGCGCCCCGACTCTGGAATGCGCTCCCCAAGGATATCAGACAAGCCCCCACTCTGGCAGTCTTTAGGAGGAGCCTGAAGACGTGACTCTTCCTATGTGCCTTCCCTGAATAAAGTAAATGGCGCCCTGCCGTGTTCATTTTCTGCAAAATCCTCAGAAGCACTTTAACTACCTGTTGTGTGCCTGCCCGTATTGTCCTCCCTGCTATATGCAAACTACCTCTGTCGGCACCCAGTGCTTATTTATTTTAAAAATTTTAACATTCACATGTGGCCCGCCCGAAATGGTTTTAAACTGTCTGTTACTGCTTGTGTTTGAGTTTTATTGATTGTATTGTGTTTATAATTTGGTATTGCTTTGTTATTGTGTGTTATTGGGCTTGGCCCCATGTAAGCCGCCCCGAGGAGATGGGTGCGGGCTATAAATGAAGTAAAATAAATAAAATAAATAAATCTTCTGCAGACAGGGGAGAAGACCTACTTAGTGTGTCACACCTCAAGGGCCTCAGGCATCACTTTTGCTTGAGCAAGACTGTAGTCAAGAAGGCAAAGAGGTGCTGTCCAAGCCAGCTTGTTTTACTCTTAAACCTTGCTCCGGGCCTCCCGACCTTTCCCGTGTGAAACAAGGGATGAATACATAACATAGACAGCTCAAGGCCGTACCAACCAGCCTCCCTGATAGCGAGACGCCGCAGAAGAAGCCGAGAGCTTGACTCCCTTGTGCCCAGGTGATAGTCGCTAATGAGCTGCAAATTCCAAAGAGACTGATGTAACATAAACATATAGGCAACAATCATTCAGTTGTGATGTTCGATGCACTGACATCAAAGCCAGGGAACCCTATATCTGCCCAGAGATCCCCAAGGGAAGTATCTCGTACCAACGCCGCAGAAGGAGACGCTACGGAAAGGAGGCCTCGTTGGGCCTCCCAGCCAAGCCATTGCCAGCCAGCCCAACCGGGCTGACTTGTTCCAGCGTTGTGCCTTGTTCCTGTTCATCGTCGAGATCCTGGGAATGCTCCTGAAAGACATTGCTGCCTAAAGAACTCTTTGCTTAAACCAACCCAGCCTTCTTGCATCGGCTGGGATTCCTTGAAAGACTTCCTTTGCAACCGGTTTGTGTTCCCTTTTTCCTCCACTTGTGATCCTGTTGCTGCGGATCACACTTCCCTGCTACTTCCTGACTTTGGCTGCTATTCGGAGGCACCATAAGGATTGCCCCGAACTATTTACTCAACTTAATAATCAGTAAAGCTTGTTATACCTCAGCTGCTGTGTGGTTTATCCAGGGAGGTCAGGTCCCAAGGCCCCAGGGGGCGACATAGTGGGAGAAGACCTAGTATTTAGTGGCTGCTCCAACACTGGACTTCCTTCTATGGGACACTAGACTGGCCCTTTCTTTGCTCTCCATTTACCAGTGGGTAAATACATACATTATCCTTTAAACTCATATTCTCCAACAAGTAACAGGTGAAAACGGAGACCCATTTGGCCAATCAACATCAGGATATGTTCAAGTGTCACGAGCTGCAATCTCCCAGCTACGCTTGCTGGGACCTTGGGGGCCTCGTGCCAGAAGATAAATCCAGGTGCAGGCCTGAGAACTGCCACAAGCCTGGGAAAGAAGGGCTGACCCTGCTTTCGTGCCGAAAACCATAGAAGGCGTGGCCCTGAGCTTGAGTGACAGGGGCAGGGAGGTTAGCTCCTATAAAAGGCTGTGTTTGGTACTGTACAGCCGTCTTTTGGCATTAAAGTCTTGATGTCATTTCAATAAAGACATGGTGACATTTACCAAGAGCGTCTTGAGTGGTGTTCCTGATCCGACGAAAGTTGAGCCCTGACAATCAAATGTTACTCTTAACTTGTGGAATGATTCCATGAGTATTGTCTAAATAAAAAAAATATTTATTTTGTGTCAAAAAAAAAAGGTAAAGGTTTCTCCTGACTTTAAGTTTTATCATGTCTGAATCGGGGTTTTTAAATGATGTAAGTCGCCCGCGTGCGAGCGTGACTCACAAATATTAAAGCACATCTTGATTTCTAAGCCGAAGAGCCGGCGTTGCCTGTAGACAACTCCAAGGTCATGTGGCCAGCATGACTGTGCCTTGCATAAATAAATAAGTGTAAAATTGATAAAATAAAGGGACCACAAGCTGCTAAATAATTTTTGACCAAAAACAGGCAACAGCGACAGCATTGTCTGTTGCTTTAAAAGTTCTTACTCTGTGGATGAGGCAGGGCATGGTGGGCGAGCATAGAGATGCTGTTGTTTGTTCTGCTCAACGCAGAGGATTCTTCTAGGTGGAGCCATTTTGCCAAGTTGCCCACTTTTGATCTGCCCGCTCTGCTTCTGAGTCTGTTCAGGAACTTCCAAGTTGCCCATTCTTGGTTTGCCCAACCTGGAGGCAGGCGCTTAGAGCCATCCCATTGGGGTTGTCTAATTTTGAAGCCCACGGGGATATTCTTGCTGTTGCTGGAGGAACATGTAGAGGGCTCCTCATGAAACTTCTGGACTTAAGCCTACTGAGAGGAGGAGGCCGATAGCCAAAGAGTGGGTTGCTTTCCCAGTGCTCAACCTTATTTTTCTCACAATTGGCAGAAACTTCCCGTCACACATCGGGGGCAATGCCAGCTAGCTTATATGATCAAAATGGCATGTTATTCATGAAAAGGGATTAAAACCTGTTCCATCTCATCATCTTCCTTATTTTCAGTGGCTCAATCGTGGTCTTGCAACTGGGCTAAGGAAAACTCATGAAACCAGTGGAGTGCAGTGAGGTGAAGTAGAGAGAAATATCCTGTTTTGCATCTCACGGGGATTGTTCCTCCTTTGAACGCAAGAAGTGGACTCCTACTCACTCGGATTTGATGGCAAAGTGTTTAAAATTCCTTTGAAGTGTGAAAGGTCACCTTTCCCGACCTGGTGACCTCCAGGTGTTTTTAACAACACAAAACTCTTGGCCATGTTGACCGAGGCTGGTGAGATTCGTTGTTGAAAATATCTAGCGATGCCGTTGTGGATAGTGGTGAAATTAAGGGAAGAATTGTTTCCGTGGGTTGTTGTTGGTTTTTCAGGCTGTGTGGCCATGTTCTAGAAGCATTCTCTCCTGACATTTCACCTTCATCTGTAGCAGGCATCCTCAGAGGTTGTGAGATCTGATGGAAACTACGAGGAAAATTGGGTTTATATATCTCTGGAAAGCAGGGGCGGTCCTACCGGTAGGCAAAGGACGCCACTGCGTGGGGCGCCATCTGGATGATCTGGGTAAAGGGCGCATTCCCCTGCCCGCCAGACACGTGAGGCTGAGTAGACTGGGGGCGTGGCCCCACGCGAGACTGGAAAAGTGAGGCGGGAGAGGGGCGTGGCCTCGCGCAAGACTGAGTAGACTGGGGGCGTGGCCTCACGCGAGGCTGGGGGCGATGCAGGCTGCGTGAGAAGGGAGGGCGTGGCCTCGCGCGAGCCACTACACAGCCGCCAGTTCGCCGCTGCGCTGTGAGGGAGCCTTTCTCTCCCTTTTCCTTCCACGAAGCCGGCGGTGAGTGGCGGTTTTCTCCTGAGGGGTGCCTTCAGGCAGGAGCTTCTGGGCATGCACGGAAGGGGGGGGGGCACCAAAATAATGTTCGCTTACCATTTAGAATTACCTTAGACCGCCCCTGCTGGAAAGTCCAGGTTGGGAGAAAGTCCCACAGATATATAAATCCTTTATCTGATCTCACACCAGAAGCGACTCACAGTTTCTCAAGTCACTCCTGACACACACATAAATCTGATCTCCAGTGGGAAAGAAGTAAATCCTGAAGAGTGGCTCAAACAAAGATGAAAAGGGCATCTGGACAGTAGATGCAATACCTTTATGCTTATCTCAGAGAAGGCAGTCAAGCAAGGAATCAGAGAGGAATGGAGGCAGCCATGGCCACAGAGGACAGCCATTCAGAAGATCATTTCACATCCCAAACAGAGATAGATAAAAGGGAATTTTATAGGGGAGGGGAGGCCCTGGGAGTTGGACCTTTCCTGCAGCCATGTGTAGCAGCCTGGTTGCCATGCCTGCTCTTTTGGGATCTGTGTTTCAAATCAGCTGCTATTCCGTGGAGCCCTGCTGTGTATCTTTTCTGACAGCAACAAAGAGTATATAGTTGGACCGACATCACAGGCACAAATTGGATGGCTGAGCTCCCCTCCCACATTTACTTGCCAACATGGTTTATTTATTTAGATTCCCATTAAAAAAAATTGGACAACTCCCAGGTTTCCTTAGCCAACGCATGACCACTACGGCCAGGTCATTGTATCACTCAAAGAGTACCTTTTCCAAATCTCAACCTTAATATTATTTAGGAGAAATCCTAGAAATTAAAGTGGCCACCCTGTTATTCTTTTATAATGTCATAAGTCAGGCTTGCAATCACTTTCCCCTATTCACATTTATGGTAGTGGCACCATTGCTGTGGGGGAGCCCGGCTGGTGGCGCGGTTGGGACTAGAGTTCGAATATCTGCTCAGCCATGAAGTCCACTGGGAGACCCCGGGCATGTTTCCCTCTCTTGATTTCAAAGGAAGTCGTGCCATGGGGACTCTGTGGTAGGTTTGTCTTAGGGCCACCATAGGTTGGAAATGACTTGAAGGCACACGATAGCAATAATAACAAACCATTACTATGCTTGTAAATGATCCTGAAGCTTACATTTAGGGGCTTCAGGCGGCAGGGTGACATTCCCAGCCTCTTCTCACTAGGATGCAATGGCCTGAGAAGCAAAAGCAGGGTCCACTACATGGTCCTGTCACAACGTTTTGTCACATTGCCACTCGCTGGTAAGAAATGGCTGATCACATTATCCTGCAACAACACCCCACTCACCCGCACCACAGATCTGCCTCACTCAGCACATCTGGGTGGCTTTTAAGGTCATAAAATCCTAGAGTTGGAAGAGACCTCGTGGGCCATCCAGTCCAACCCCTTTCTGTCAAGAAGCAGGAAAACCGCCTTCAAAGCACCCCCAACAGATGGCCCCCAAAGAAGGAGCCTCCGCCACACTCTGGGGGCAGAGAGTTCCACTGCTGAACAGCTCTCACAGTCAGGAAGTTCTTCCTAATGTTCAGGTGGAATCTCCTTTCCTGTAGTTTGAAGCCATTGTTCCATTTCCTAGTCTCCAGGGCAACAGAAAACAAGCTTGCTCCTTTCTCCCTATGACTTCCACTCACATATATATACTTGGCCCTCATCATGTCTCCTCTCAGCCTTCTCTTCTGCAGGCTAAACATGCACAGCTCTTTAAGCCGTTCCTCATAGGTCTTGATCATAACCGCCGAGATCGCTGCGCTCAGATGAACAGAATCTGCTGACGATACCACCAATCTGCTCCTGCCACCTGTCTGTGACTAGACAGAGAGCCTTTTCTGCGGCAGCTCCAGCGCTGTGGAACTCTCTACTGACACAATGCTCGAGCCATCTCAGAGCTGGCTCCTTTCAGAAGGGCCTGTAAGACCGCCCTCTTTGGAATAGCCTTCAATTAGGCCCAGAAGGACTGTACCCTAGGAAACCTTATATGTCACCCTGCACCTCGTGATGTGATGTATAGTGTTTTAATGTGTTTTATGTTTTATTGTAGGGCTGCATGTCTGCGACATGATGCCCATGTATGTTGCTGTTATCCGCCCCGAGCCTGTGGGGAGGAGCGGAATACAAAATCGAAGAAATAAATAAATAAATAAATAATAACAACAACAACAATAATAATAACACTTTATTTATATTTCGCCCTTCTCACCTCGAAGGAGACACAGGGCAGATCACAAGTACACATAAACGGCAAACATTCAATGCCGTTTGTATTGACGTACACAGACAGAACAGAAGGAGGGTTTTTTTGTGTGTTGTGCCACAGGGGGCGCTGTTGCTCCATCCTCTTATGACGAAGAGCTGTCAGGATTTCCACATTTTAGCATCTGGTCTTCTTGATCTTTATGACATTGTAAAAACCTCCCCCGCTTTAATTAGCGGTACCTAATTTCTCTAATTTTAATGTATACCGGTTTATATGTTGCGTTTTTATACTATGTAATGCTGCTAATTACAGCCTAAAGCTGTTTTAAATAAATAAATAAATAATTACAGCTAAAGCTGTTTTCAAAGTGCTTAGGTAAACAGTGGGCAGGGCTGACGGTTGGCCGCCCACACCAACCCGGGCCTCGAACTTGCAACCTTTCGGTTGATAGATCTTTAGCATCTACTGATTAAATCGCTGTGCTAAACCCCTGGCCCCTGTGGCATTTTAGTCGCCCTCCCCTGGACACATTCCAGCTTGTCAACATCTCCCTTCAATTGCGGCGTCCAGAATTTATTTATTATTTATTTATTTATTATTTCGATTTGGCTCAGAACTATAACATCGGAACAATAAAACAGCAGATATCAGAACATTAAAACAGTGTCAAACTACAACCAAGGGTGACCAAAAAGAGCTGTTTTACAAGCTTTCCGGAAAGCTGGCAACTCACTAATTGCACGGACTTCAGGCGGCAGAGCGTTCCACAGGCTCGGTGCCACAACAGAGAAGGCCCTCTGTCTAGTTGAAGGTAGACGGACAGTTCGTAGGGAAGGGATCTGCAAGAGGTTGTGATCCTCAGATCGAAGAGATCTTTGGGGAACATATGGGAGTAGACAGTCCCTCAACTACACCGGCCCCAGACCATGCAAGGCTTTAAAGACCAACACTTTGAAGATGATCCAGTGCTCAATTGGCAACCAGTGCAGTCAGTGCAGAGTTGGAGTAATATGGGCCCTGGCCAGCACCCCAGCCAGGAGTCTCGCTGCCGCATTCTGCACCAGTTTAAGCCTCCGGATGACCGACAAAGGAAGACCAATGTAAAGGGCATTACAGTAGTCTAGCCTCGAGATGACCGTCACCTGGATCACTGTGTCCAGGTCACTTCCGGTGAGATAGGGTGCCGCCTAGCCTGTCGCAGGTGGAAAAAAGCTGACACAGTGTGATTCCAGATGTGGTCTGACCAAGGCAGAATAGAGCATGGGCAGCATGACTTCCCGGGATCTGGACACTAGACTCCTATTGATGCAGGCCCAAATCCCATTGGCATTTTTTGCTGCCACATGACATTGTTGACTCATGTTTAACTTGTTGTCCACGAGGACTCCAAGATCTTTTTCAGACGTACTGCTGTCGAGCCAGACATCATCGCCCCCCGTTCTGCATTTCAGGTCAGCAGGAGACAGAGAATACTTACTATAATTATATCTTTGATGCAGGACCTTGGCCTTAATATTTAATTACATGTGTAACTTATTACACATGTAAGAATGCTTGTCAGGTATTGTTCTGTATGTAATAAATATAAACATTTGATGAATTAGTTAAAATTATATTAAATATTTCCATTAGCAGCTTATTCATTTAGTATCATTAAACTGTATTTTCACTTAGTAAGAAACCAATTTTTCCTCTGGTCTACCATTGGTTTGGGTGTAACCTTCCATGCCTTGACTCGAGCAGGTCAGCCAGGTATTGTATTAGCCAATGGGCAACCCTACTTCTCATCTTAGCATTTAAAAAGGAGTTAATTAAAACAGGACTAAGGGCTTTTGGGGATTTGGAGTGGGTGTGGATTTTTAATACATTTTAATACTTAATGGTCTTGATTATATAAAAGTTTTAATTTTTAATATTTATATTTTAAGTATTTTCATTGTTTTAATTAGCATTGAGTTGCTGTGAGTTTTCTGGGCTGAATGGCCATGTACCAGAAGCATTCTCTCCTGACGTTTCGCCTGCATCTATGGCAGGCATCCTTAGAGGTTGTGAGGTCTGTTAGAAACTGGGGTTTACATTAGGCCTGGTTGATTAAAAAAATGGTTCAAAACCCGTTCCGGATGTAGGGGGCGCTGGCACTTCAAATCTGATTGACTTCCGAAATTTTCCAGAAAAATTTCGGAATTCCCTGATTTAATTCCGAAATTTCGGAATGGCTTCGTTAATGGCGGGCACGCATGTTTAACCCAGTTTGGACGCGGATGCCTTCCCTCCGCGTCAGAACCGCACACAGAAGGAAAGGCCAGGGGAAGGGAAACCCGCCGATTCCTTTCCGAAAATGGCGGCGGCGGCTTCGAAATGGCAAATTGTATAGCATTGAATGTTTGCTGTTATGCCGGCCTGAGTCCCTCGGTAGAGGTGAGAAGGTCGGGGCACAAAAGTTTTAAATAAATAAATAAATAAAATAAGTCTTGTCTGTTTGAGGTCGGTGTGAATGTTTCATTTGACCATTAAGTAGCATTGTTTTATATCTATTGTTAGCTGCCTTGGTGGGATAACACTGAATAAATTCTAAAAATTCAACTATCTCCTTCTGGCTGTTGCCGTTCCTTATCCTTTCCCTAATCCAATGACAGGGAACCTTTAGCCCAGGGGTGCTCATTAGGTAGATGGCGATCTACTGGTAGATCTCGTAGGGCGTCCTGGTAGATCGCAGGCAGGGCGGGAGGAAGGCTCAGTCCCGCCCCGCATGCTCCCGACGCCCAGGTGCAGAAGGAGGTTGGACTGGATGCCCTTGGAGGTCTCCTCCTATTCTAGGAACCCACTGTTGTTGTTGTTGTTATTATTATTATTATTATCAGAGGCTGAATGGCCATCCGTGAGGAATGCTTTGATCATGCTTTTCCCTTATGGCAGAAGGAGGTTGGGCTGGATGGCCCTTGGAGGTCTCCTAGGAACCTATTGTTGTTGTTATTATTATTATCAGAGGCTGAATGGCCATCCATGAGGAATGCTTTGATTGTGTTTTTCCCTTATGGCAGAAGGAGGTTGGGCTGGATGGCTCTTGGAGGTCTCCTTCTACTCTAGGAACCTATTGTTGTTGTTACTATTATTATTATTATTATTATCAGAGGCTGAATGGCCATCCGTGAGGAATGCTTTCATTGTGTTTTTCCCTTATGGCAGAAGGAGGTTGGACTGGATGGCCCTTGGAGGTCTCCTTCTACTCTAGGAACCTATTGTTGTTGTTGTTACTATTATTATTATTATTAGAGTCTGAATGGCAATCTGTGAGGAACATAAGAGAAGGAGCTGATGGTCCTTGGACCTCAGCCCACTCTAGTCCAGCATTCTGTATCACAGAGGCTGACCCATCCAGTTGTGCACGATTGTGTTTTTCCCTTATGGCAGAAGGGGTTGGAGGGCAAAACCTAACCTGATTGTGTTTTTCCCTTATGGCAGAAAGAGGTTGGACTGATGGCCCTTGGAGGTCCCTATTGTTGTTGTTATTATTATTATCAGACCCATCTGTGAAATGCAGTGTTTTTCCCAGGCAGAAATCTGATGGCCTACCTCAACTAACTCCGTTGGCACTTGACTATTATTATTATTATCAGAGGCTGAATGGCCATCTGTGAGGAATGCTTTGATTGTGTTTTTCCCTTTATGGCAGAAGGAGGTTGGACTGGATGGCCCTTGGAGGTCTCCTTCTACTCTAGGAACCTGTTGTTGTTGTTACTATTATTATTATTATTATCATCAGAGGCTGAATGGCCATCCGTGAGGAATGCTTTGATTGTGTTTTTTCCTTATGGCAGAAGGAGGTTGGACTGGATGGCCCCTCCTATTCTGGAACCCACTGGTCTCCTCCGTCTATTGTGTTTTACTCTAGGAACCTATTGTTGTTGTTGTTGTTACTATTATTATTAGCAGAGACTGAATGAATATTATCATCAGCATTATTATTATGAATAAATACAGGGGCTTATTATACTCACACGTAGTTGAATTCAGTCTTAAAATATATTATATGGCTCTCGCTGTAATACATTTCCAAATATTTTGCTTTTCTGGCTCTCTGAGTCGTGGGGAGGGAGATCATTTTGACTTGGTTGTTTTATAAGTAGCTCGCGTGCTGAAAACGTGTGGGCACCCCTGCTCTAGCCCCTAAAATGTTGGTGAACAACCGCCTCCATCACGTCTCCTCCGCCCCCGCCCCCCCAATCGGGGACAAGATGCCTGGAGGACCCCAGATTTGCATGAACCCTGTGCTCTTTTGTTGTCAGAGCCAAGGCTGCCAGGAGTGTAAAGGTGGTGTCAGAGCCGTGAAGTGGCCTTTGTTGCCGCTGCCACTGGCTTCTGCATAGAGGTGCCAGGAAACCTCACCACTGTGGACAGGTATGCCTTGTCAAAGAAAAGGCCCCATTGTGGCACTTGCCTTTGCCTTGGTGAACATGACACGGCTCATTCAAATCAGCCCATTGAGCCAGCCTGAATATTATGGACTGCGAGGGCTTAATCACTCACGGCGAGGGAAAGGGACGGCCGTGGGACAACAAAGCTTCTTTTCTTAAAGCTTCTCATCCAGACAGAATGTTCTGACCCAGATCACCCCATGAAGGCTGATTGCTGGGGGGAGGGAAGCACGGCGATGTGCCCCCTCCCCCCTCATACACTTACCTTGTTTTCATACACTTACCATAGGCTATGCAAAGCCATATTCATTCTGGCTGGCTGATTTGGCTGAAGTCACGTTGGCTTAAAGTTTTATTGGGCGCTAATATTGCCAAATGTTTTTTTTTATACATAGATTTTTTATTGTTTTCTAATTTTTAGATACATGTAAAGAGGGAGAACAATCAAGAAGATAGAAAAGTAGGAAACAACACCCCGATAGCCAGGCATGTAGCCAGGGGGGGGGCTAAGGGGGCTTCAGCCCCCCCCTGAAATTCTCAGGGTGGTCCGCGAAAAGGCCTTACTGGTTGTCACGATGCACGGACTTGACCGGCCCCTTAATCACACACACAGAGACGGACTGAAGGCTAACTACTTTATTGAATATAAAAACAGTTCAAAAGGTATATTGTCCATAAAAATAGCAAAACAAATCCAAAGGCAAAAGGCAATCAATGTCCAAAACAGCTTGGTAAAGAATCCAAAAGACTTGGCAAGGCTCCGCACAGCAATGCAGATTCAGGAACAAGGCAAGGTACAAGATGCAAAACAAGACTTGGTAAGCCACTAGCCAACCTAGCTCCGTGGACCAGCTTCGCTTCACGTCTGCTCAGAAGAAACGTGGCCGAAGTACTGAGGATCCGTTCCCACGGATCCTATACTTAATCTTTCGGCCGAGGTCCCCGACGGTCTAGGCTTCGTCTTCTCCAATCTCTGCTGACAGACCTCGGCCTGTCTAGGCTATGATACCAGCCCCTCCTGCTAGTCTCGATGTCCCGTCTCCTATCGAAAACACTGCCTTGCCTCCCAACATCTGCTGCCCTATCTCCATGAGAGCTCTCCTCCCTAGATTCTTCCCAGCCGCTCTCCTCCATGTTTTCACTCAAAGGATCCTGTGAACCTCTCCCCCCTGGCCGTTCATAAGTTTCGCTATCACTGCTTTCCATTTGCACCTGGTTATCTGTCTCGTCGTAAGGGTCAGGCCAACCTTCCTCCCAAGCCAAGCTTTCTGTGGGAGAAGGAGGCCCAGTGATGGGAAACTCTCCTTCTGCTAACCCTTCTAAATCCTCTTCAGAATCCATCTCCGCTGCTGCAGGCCCCCAATGCTAATGGGACCCCCGGTCCTGCCCCCCAGACACAAACGAGAACTGCTGTGCTACACTGGTACATTATTTAAACTATTATGTTTATTCATATCATGATCTGATCACCATGCCACATTAATGGGGTTATTGGGATAACAATACAAAAGGTTTGCTAGGGTAGACCCTCTTCCACCCAGTCTCAGCCCCCCTAACCAAACTCAGCCCCCACCAAAATCCTGGCTACGGCGCTGCCGATAGCCATCCCCACCCTAACAAAAAGTTCAAAAAAGAGGCAAAAAGAAAAAAGAAAAAAGAAAAAAGAGTCTGACTTCCATTTCAAGCTTACTTTGTGTTTTCTTAACATATTACTCTCACTGTCTTTTCTTTGTCTTGTTTACTTCTTTACTCCTTTATTTTGTTCATCATACTTTTGGAAAAGCTCCCAATGTGTTTCTTTAATTGGGTTGCCCATATGCCTCTTCAAAAAAAAAAAAGGTTAGTTTGTCCATGTCTTTTATGTCTCTTACTTTGGTTTCCCAATCTTCTATTTCCGGCGTACCTTCCAATTTCCAACACCTCGCGAAGACCATTCTTGCTGCCGTTGTCATATAAATGAACAATTTATCTTTATTTTCATCTAATATTAAATCCGAGTCAGTAATTCCCAGGAGGTAGTACTCCTGGGAATTACTTAAAGTCTATTTCTAAAATTTTCTTAAAGTCTATTTCTAAAATTTTTTGAATTTCACTATGTATTTCTGTCCAAAACTTTATGGCTGCTTTGCAATGCCACCACATATGGAAAAAGCTTCCCTCGTGGTCTTTGCATTTCCAGCCCTTACTTGACAACTCCTTATTCATTTTTGCCAGTTTCACTGGGGTCATATACCACCTGTGAAACATTTTTAACCAGTTCTCCCTTAAGTCCGAGGCATACGTGTATTTCAATTTTTTATTCCACAACTGCTCCCACTCCCTTAAATGTACAGGTCTTCTGAAGTTTTCAGCCCATTTGATCATGCAGTCTTTCACTTCTTCTGTTTCAGTGTCCCTTTCTAAAAGTAATTTATCATTTTTTGTTATTTCTTTTCTGTCCGTCATTAGGATCTTGTCCCAACTATTTTCGGTTGGATTGAATCCCACTTTCTTATCTTTGTTATACAGTTCCTTGATTTGCATATAATTTAACCAAGTTAAATTGTTAAATTTTACTTTCAGTTCCTCATGAGCAGGCATGTAGCCAGGGGGGGGGCTAAGGGGGCTTCAGCCCCCCATTCTCAGGGTGGTCCGCGAAAAGGCCTTACTGGTACATTATTTAAACTGTTATGTTTATACATATCATGATCTGATCACCATGCCACATTAATGGGGTTATTGGGATAACAATACAAAAGGTTTGCTAGGGTAGACCCTCTTCCACCCCGTCTCGCCCCCCGACCAAACTCAGCCCCCCCGAATCAAAATCCTGGCTACGGCCCTGCTCATGAGATTTCATTTGGTCTGTATTTATAACTAGTATATCGTTATATGTAGGCCAGGCTGTCCACCCTAGCAGTCTTCTTTGGTGGGCTTCCATCGAGGAAACCCACAATGGGGTTTTTGTGTAAAAATACCTTTTATACTTCTGCCATGTTCTTAGCAACACAGATCTCACAAAGTGGTTGCCAAAATTCTTTTCTTTTTTCCCCTATCATACCAGACATAGGCATGCCAGCCTACTCTCAAGTTGAAACCTTCCAAATTCATTGTTTTTTCTCTTTGTAGGGTCATCCAATCTTTTAGCCACATTAATGCACAGGCATCATGGTACAGTCTAAAATCCGGAAAGCCGAAGCCCCCCTTTGTTTTTTTTGTCTATCAATGTTATATGCTTAATCCTGGGTTTCTTGCCATTCCACACAAATTTTGATAAGTCTCTATGCCATTCTTTGAACCTCCCTTGGTTTCGGATTATTGGTAAATTTTGGAATAGAAATAATAACTTTGGAAGTATATTCATTTTCACTAGTGAGATGCGACCCAAAAGTGACAAATTTAAATTCTTCCATTTTATCAAATCTTTCTGAATCTTTTTCCAGACCATCTCATAATTGTTTTTCAGAAGTTGCGAATTCTTTGCTGTTAACCATATACCTAGGTATTAGGCATGGTTTCGAACCCAAAAATGGCGATTCTAAAATCAAATGGGGGGGGGTTTTGATTAGTAAAAAAAAACAAAAAAAATTTTCCAAAAATTTCTAAAATGTAACTTAATTACTAACGAAATTCGGTAGTAGTTCGTTTGCCAGCGCATGCACATTCCAGATGGTTTTGGCCTACAACTCCCAGAAATCCTAACAGCTGGTAAATTGGCTGGGATTTCTGGGAGTTGTAGGCCAAAACTTGAATAAATCACACTGAATTCTAGATGGGACTCTCCAAATAGGAAGGAGGGAGGGAAGGAGGGAGGGAGGGGTATTCTATTCTTGGAAGCAGCAAAAAAAGGAGGAGGAGCCCCCCCTCGTTCCTCGCTGCCTCTCTCTCACCCCGATCCTGAGGGAGCGAGGGCCCAAGTTTGCCCAGGCTGAGAGGAAAAGGAAGAGGCCTGAGGCTGTGAGGAATGGTGGGAGTTGAAGTCCAAAACACCTGGAGGGCTGAAGTTGGCCCGTCATGAAGCCTCTTCAAGGCTTTAGATCCTGGCAGGCAGAAGGGGCAGGGAGGGCCGTCCACTCCTCCTGCCCTGCCGGATCTAAAGCATCAAAAAGTATTGGGGTGAGAAACCAACCTAATGTATAATAGAATGAATGCTACTGTAAGTGCCTAATATTATAAGTAATCCAACTGGTCATACCTACATTCCATGCACATGCAATAATACAGCAGTAATAACAATGGATATAAGAAGAGGTAAAATTCAAACCGAAGTATTCTGACTGTGGTCCCTCCTCAAACTGCAAAAGGCTCTTCTCTGAGCCCAGGAAAGGCAAAAGCCCGGGCACAGCGTTTGCTGCCTGGGTGCACACACATACATATTCTTGGGGGAGGGATTTGCTGCAGAATCTTCTCTATGAGCCCAGGATTCTGCAGCAAATCCCCCCCCCCAGGAATGTGTGGGTGTGTGCACCCAGGCAGCAAACGCTGTGCCCGGGCGTTTGGCTTTTCCCGCTCATAGAGAAGAGCCTTTTGCAGTTTGAGGAGGGACCAGAGTCAGAATACGTCGGTTTGAATTTTACCTCTTCTTATACCCATTGTTATTACTGCTGTGTTATTGCATGTGCATGGAATGTAGGTATGACCAGTTGGATTACTTATAATATTAGGCACTTACAGTAGCATTCATTCTATTATACATTAGGTTGGTTTCTCACCCCAATACTCTTTGATGCTTTAGATCCTGGCAGGCAGGAGAGGCAGGGAAGCCTGGAAAAATGTAAACAGAGAGGTTACTCAGAAGTAAATCCACAAAGGAGGGCCCTTCATCCAAAGTGCCCTCCTTTGCAGATTTACTTCTGAGTAATCCTCTCTGTTTACATTTTTTCCAGGCTTCCAGCCGAAGAAGGAGCGAGTTTAGGGCTTGCCTTGCCATAATACTTATTGGCAAAGGAGGCGGGAGGGTGGTGAGAGAGAAGGAGGGTGCCCCCACGACCTAATAACGACACTTAAGAAAATCCTGGCCCCGAAGTTCTATAAAGAAAGTCCACTTCCTGGTTGGCGTTCCAGATGCGGAAATACTCAAAAGTAGCATTTCTTATGAATTTCTTACGAATCATTTCATTTTCATAACTTTTTTTCTCATGCCTACTAGGTATCTTATTTTTGTCATCATTTGTAATCCTGTTTGCTCTTTTATTTTTTCTTGTTTTTCCCTGTCTATATTCTTCGTTAAAATCATTGTCTTTTTTTTGTTCATCTTAAATCCTGCCAGTTTGCCAAATTCTTCTATTTTTTGTAACCATTTGTTTAAATTTTTGCATGGGTCTTCAATCAATCCCACCACATCGTCTGCGAAAGCACGTATTTTATAGTGATGTTTCCCTACTTTCGACCCAATAACGTTTTCATCCTCTCTCATAGCTTTCATTAAAAAAATCATAAGCCCAACTCAGATGTTTGCAGCTGTCGCAAACATTGTGTTTCTAGTGGTGGTTCTTGAATTCTCTCCCCCCCCCCCTTCACACACACACCTCCTATCTGTTCCTCTTCTCCCCATAATGACAGTTCAGCTACATTTTGTATCACATCTATAAAATGGTAGGCAATTGTCCCTTGGTCAGAACCAGTTCAGGATAACTTGCTGCCGAAAGTAATGAACGAGATGGAACATCAACTTGCACATACAAATGCACCTATACAATCGGAATGAATACAGATATGTACCGTTCGGGCCCAGACTATTTGAAAAACCGCTTCTCCATATATAAACCAACATGGGCGCTGAGAACTGCGGAGGAGGCCCTGCTCTTGGTCCCACCCCCATCTCAAGCGCGGCTGGTGGGAATGAGAGGGGAGGGGGGCTTCTCCATGATTGCTCCTCGCCCCTGGAACCCCCTCCCCCCAAAATAAAAACGGCCCCCTCTCATCTCCTTTAAAAAGTTTTGAAAACCCATCTATGCACCTTATCATATGGAGAGGAAAAGGATCTCTTAATACAATCTTGTCATATCAGCTGACATCGACAAGACGGCGAGCTGGAAGATGTGCGAGCTTTGAGGGATTTAATATGTTGTAAATGTGTTCGTTGTTATATTATGTCTATTTAAGTACTATTTTGGGTTAGTTTATACGTTAACGAGGTTGTGTTACTTATTGTTTGACTTGGCTTGTTTCTTGTTCCTATTATGGCATTGAATGTTTACCACTTTGGAAGCTGCTCAGCGTCCCCTCGGGGAGATAGGGCGGGTTATAAATAAAGTTATTTATTTATTTATTTATTTATTTACTCTCAATAGTAGATGTGATCCCAAACCATAAGATCACAGGATAGTTTAAACCAGTGATTTTCAACCTTTTTTTTTGAGCCGCGGCACATTTTTTACATTTACAAAATCCTGGGGCACACCACCAACCAAAATGACACAAAATGACACTCTAACTGTCATTTTACTAACTGTCACCCTCCCCCCACTGCTTCCGCCAAACCTCCCTCCCCTCCCTGGGAGGCCCACGCGCAGGAGGCCCATCACTGTCTTGCGGGGGAGGGCTACGCTGAGTGGCCAAAGCGCACACGGGCTCTGCTGAGCAGGACGAATGGGAATTGAGCACACGGGGTGGCTCCGTGCCTCGGAACAAACTTCAGCGGAGGCTCGCAGCCGTCGCCACCCACAGCTCACCTTCCCAAAGGGGTTCAGCCCCCCAGGAGTGCCTCCCCCCCCCATGTCCCTTCGGCTTCCCTGCTGTCACCTTGGGGCCATATCGGGAAGGAACCAAGCCGGGCTGTGGAGCTGCGCATTCCGGCCTCTGCTCTGCAGCGAACCCGGAGCACAGCCAGGAGAGGCCAGGAGATGAGGGGTTGCTCCCCTTCCCCGGCGTGGAGGGGCTAGAGGGCAGAAAGCCTTGCCTCGAGCCTCCATGAGCGGGGTCAGATGGGGGCAGCTCCCGCGGACTCCTCCTCCCTCTCATCCTCCTTGCTGCCGGAGGGGAGGAGGGCAGAAGAGCGCCAAGGAGCCAGGAAGCAGGAGGAGCTGCAGCCCGGCCAGGCAGCCCTTGGCGCGCAGAGGAAGGAAAGGAAGGAAGGGAAGGAGAGAGAGAGAGAGAGAGAGGAAGGAGGGAGGGAAGTTCTGGACGCCGAGGGCTCTCCCTGACTGCAGCCAGGCTGGCTGGCATTGCTGCTTCGGCCAGGAAAGCCTCATTTCTGCTGCCTGAAGTTTCCTGCTAGGCTCTCTCTCTCTCTCTCTCTCTCTCTCTCTCTCTCTCTCCACTGTAATTTCCCACGGCACACCTGATGATTGGTCGCAGCACATAAGAACATAAGAACATAAGAAGAGCCATGCTGAATCGGGCCTCAGCCCATCTAGTCCAGCATTCTGTGTCACACAGTGGCCCACTAGTTGTACACGGGGATCTCGAGCAGAAAGGAGGGCAAAACCCTCACCTGCTCCCGACCCCCCACAACCAGTACCCGGGGAAAATCCTGCCTGCCTCCATCAACACAGAGGTGGCACTTGGATGTCCTTTTCAGTAACTACGGATTCCCTTGGTATCCATGAATCTGTCTAATCCTGCCTTGAAGCTGTCCAGGCTGACCGCTGTCACAACCTCCTCTGGAAGTGAGTTCCATAACCCAGTGACCCTCTGGGTGAAGAAATATTTCCCTTTATTAGTCCTAACTTTCCTACCTTGGAGCTTCAGGGAATGCCCCCTAGTCCTAGTGTTGGGTGACAGAGAAAATATTTTTCTTTATTCACCTTTTCTATCCCATGCATGATTTTATACACTTCGATCAAGTCACCTCTTAGACGCCGTCTTTCAAGGCTGAAAAGACCAAGGCGTTGCAACCTGGTTTCATAAGGGAGCCGCTCCATCCCTTGGATCATTCTTGTTGCCCTTTTCTGTACCTTTTCCAGTTCCGTTATATCCTTCTTGAGGTGCGGTGACCAGAATTGTACACAGTACTCAGATGTGGCCTCACCATAGATTTGTAGAGAGGCAATACAACATTTGCCGACCTATTTTCAATTCCCTTCCTGATCATGCCAAGCATAGAATTTGCTTTTTCACTGCTGCTGCGCACTGGGTTGACATCTTCATTGAGCTGTCCACCAAAACCCCCGAGATCCCTTTCCTGGTTTGTCTCGGAAAGCTTTGACCCCATCAATTGGTAGGTGTCGTTGGGGTTCTTTGCCCCGATGTGCATGACTTTACACTTGTTTAGGTTAAAATGCATTTGCCACTTTGTTGCCCATTCACTCAATTTCGAGAGATCTTTCTGGAGCTCTTTACAATCAGTTTCATTTTTAACTACCCTGAACAGTTTAGTGTCGTCTGCAAACTTTGCTACCTCAGAATTCACTTCTACATCCAGATCATTAATGAATAAATTAAAAAGTAACGGACCCAAAACTGAACCTTGGGGTACGCCACTTCTCACCTCTTTCTACCCAGAGAAGTGTCCGTTTATTACCACCCTTTGTTTCCTACAGTTTAGCCAGGTTCCAATCCAGGACAAGACCTGTCCCCTGATTCCATGGCTGAAGAGCTTATTTAGGAGCCTTTGGTGAGGGACTTTGTCAAAAGCCTTTTGAAAGTCAAGGTAAACAATATCGACTGGGTCCCCTTTATCTATGTGTTTATTTACACCCTCAAAGAATTCTAACAAGTTAGTAAGACATGATTTGCCTTTGCAGAAACCATGTTGATTTTCCTTCAGCAATGCCTGTTCTTCTATGTGCTTAGTAATTTTTTCTTTAATAATGGTTTCCATCACTTTGCCTGGAACTGAGGTTAGACTAACTGGCACACTCGTGTTCCGCGGCACACTGGTTGAAAATCACTGGTTTAAACGATATAGGGCAACCTCTGGGAGACACAATAAGAAGTGAACAAATGGCAGGAAGAGGGGACTGTCAGAATTAAAAGTCGCATATCTTCCAATGTATAAGGGAGGGGGTGCTAAGAGATCCTCTGCCATCCCACTCTTTTCAGCTTCTTTTCAAATGCCTGGTTTTCTCTCTGCTCCTCGGAGTCTTGCTATAACGTGAGTCAACAATGGGATGTGGGAGCTAAAAAAGCCCCCGATGCAGTGCTAAGCTGTGTTAATAGGGGCATAGTGTCCTAATTCCACTCCATTCTGCTTCGGCCAGACCTTGCCTGGAGTAACACTCTGTGCAGTTCTGGCAACCACAGTTCAAGAAGGATATTAAAAAGTTGGGACACGGCTCCTCCCCCGGGCGAAGATGGCGGCAGGACGGGCACTCTAAGGCTCCCTGGAGTGCCGCCTGCTTTCCTGGCTGGAGGGTGATTTTCGCCCTCCCTCCTCGCGGACAGAAGCGTCCGAAGAGAGCGCGAAGCCGGTGGACGGGGTCCGGCGGCCCCAAAGATCTCCCCCCCCCCTTAAGAGGGAGAGGTCGAGTGGGCCCAGACCGCCGCCACTGCGGCGAGAAAGCCGGGAAGCGGGTAGCGAGTGGCACCCCGCACTTACTGCCAGCCCAGCCCGGCCTCCCCCCCCACCTTAAGCAGAGGGCAGGAGGCGAAGAAGGGACGACACAGAAGAAGGCCGTGAGTACGGGGAACAGCAGCCCGTACGGCATCGGGGAGGCGCCATTGGAGACAGAAGGGAAGAGCGCGGACGAGCAGGGGGGATCCCAACAGCTCCACGGAAGCCTCCACACTAAGGGGATCGGGCCCCCAACAAAAGGGAAATAAAGATCCGGCAAACAGGCCACACAGAGGGGCAGCCAACCATTCCTGGCAAAGGCAGAGGGAACGGGAGGAAAAGAGCTGGAGGGCACCAAAATGGCGGATGATCTCTCATAGTCTCAGGAGCATGGAAGAGGAAGAGCTTCTTGGCGGGAGCGCCATCTTGGGAGAGGGAAAAAGACCCATTGCCAATAGTTAAGCAGAGAATAGCACAACTGTCAATAAAATTATGTCGGCACTACATGAATGGATCTCAAAAGCATAGGAGGGGAAGAGAATGCAAGGAAGGAGACCAGAGGAGGAAAAAATAACTTTAAGGGACATCCTCACAGAACTACGAAAATTAGGGGAAGCTCAAGATAGGGGTCTACAGAAGATTGAATCCATAATGACCCGGCAAGAAAAGCAAATCAAAACGACCCAGGAACACTCACTCCCAGCATGCTAGATTGGAACAATCCAAAGAAGTGCTCCCCACAAAGGCAGAGCTGATGACCATCTACGAAGATGGAAAAGAAGCTACGCAGGACAAGGGAAAAAACGCAGCAACACGAGAAGGTAGGGAGAAGAGAGGGAAAGAGAATACGAAGTCGCAAGAACTACCAGAAGAAAGAGAACTTCACTTCAAAAATAGTAAGGAAATTCCACTGGAAGTTTCAAGAATGATTACGAAGGATTCTACAACCTCTGACCCTCAAAAAAGAGAAGAAGGGGAAAACCAAGAGGCTGTTGCAATATCTAAAAGCTCCATCTGGGATACAGATAAGAACGAAGGCAGCATGACCGGGACGCAGCCCAATAGGAAGAGAAGCTGGTTGAGAACAACCCAACAAAGAAGAAAGAAAAGCCTAAAGAAAATTGTCCCTACTCTCTAGGGGCGTATTTTAGTCCTCCGAGATGTGGCACCCTGGAGGTGGGTGTAAAAGGCCTCGAATTGCCTAAGGAGAACGGTTAGAAAAGAGGCCGAAGAAAATGAAAAGGTACAGATCCAGTAGGCATGGTTTAGAATCCAAAAATGGCGATTCTTAAATCAAATGGGGGGGGGGATTTTTTTTTGATTAGTAAAAGAAAGACTTACAAAAAAATTCCCAAAAATTTCTGAAATGTAACTTAAGTACTAACGAATTCGTTAGAAATTGTATGCCAGAGCATGCGCATTCCAGATGGTTTTGGCCTACAACTCCCAGAAATCCTAACAGCTGGTAAATTGGCTGGGATTTCTGGGAGTTGTAGGCCAAAACTTGAATAAACCACACTGAATTCTAGATGGGACTCTCCAAATAGGAAGGAGGGAGGGAAGGAGGAAGGGAGGGAGGGAGGGGGTTTTCTATTCTTGGAAGCAGCAAAAGAAAAGGAGGAGGAGCCTCCCTCGCTCCCTCGCTGCCTCTCTCCACCCGATCCTGAGGGAGCGAGGGCCCAAGTTTGCCCAGGCTGAGAGGAAAAGGAAGAGGCCTGAGGCTGTGAGGCATGGTGGAGTTGAAGTCCAAAACACGTACCTGAGGGCTGAAGTTGGCCCCCGCGATGGGGCATGGCAGAGCAACGGGGAAGAGAAGCATCTGAGAGAGCGCAGAGAGAGAGGAGGAGAAGCGCACGCGCGCGTGTGTGTGAAGCTGGCCCCTGTGATGGGGCATGGCAGCAGAGCAACGGGGAAGAGAAGGAGGGGGGGGAGCGTGGAGGACTACACTTTCCAGAATGCATTGCCTACCTAGCAGCAGCGTCACTTCCAGTTCCCCATAGAAATGCGGAAAAAGAAGAAGCTGAATGAAGGCGGAAGGAAATGAGGGGAGAAGACAGGGAGAAGTGAGTACGAGTACAATAATTAATTAATTAATAATTAAGAATTTCTTACGATCATAACGCAAATTGTTGGCCTCAAGGACCGTAAAAGGAAGTCTATTTCCGGGATCGCGGTAGCGATACGTAAAACCTCAAAAGTCCCATTACATACGAATCTCTTACGAATCCTTTTAATTTCCGTTTCATTTTTCTCATGCCTAAGATCCAGCTACATTAAAAGACAAGGAACGGACAATGGATACCAAACACCTGAAGGATTTTGAGCCTAAAAAAAAGACTTGTAAAAAAGAAATGTAGAGAGACCGTACGAGATGAACAAGAAGAACCCATGAACGAGGAAATGAGAAGAACACAAGTTACCCCTATCTCTATCCTTCCTCACCACCCCTACCCATTATTACCCCTCCCAGATCCCTGACCAAACTACCACCCTCAGCGCCTTTAACCCTTACCCCTTCCTACCCCTCATCCCTCCCAATACCCTCAATTCACCCTTCCCCAAAACCACCTCCCCCCCTTCATCTGTATGCAGGCATGTAGCCAGGGGGGGCTAAGGGGGCTAGCCCCGAAATTCTCAGGGTGGTCCGTGAAAAGGCCTTACTGGTACATTATTTAAACTGTTATGTTTATTCATATCATGATCTCATCACCATGCTCATTATATCCCACATTAATGGGGTTATTGGGATAACAATACAAAAGATTTGCTAGGTAGACCCTCTTCCACCCAGTCTCAGCCCCCCGAACCAAACTCAGCTCCCTCCGAAACAAAATCCTGGCTACGGCCCTGTCTGTATGTATTCAAAACTTTCAATAAAAATTTAATTTTTAAAAAGTTGGGACACGTCCAGAGAAGGGTGACCAAAATGGTCAAAGGTCTGGAGGCCAAGGCCTATCGGGAACAGTTTCGGGAGCCAGATATGTTTAGCTTGGGAAAGAGAAGGTTCAGAGGGGACACGGTACAAGCTTTAATTGCTGCAAAGTGTGTTCAAAGTTAGCAAAAATAGTTTGTACTCGGTTTACTCAGTAGAGCGGAGAGGAAAGGAGAGGAGAGAATCGTGCATTCCTAGTAGGCACTGGCAAGAAACAAACCGCACCGTGTCCTAGTTTATGTTTCTATTCTCATTAATAACTTTTGTCGTTTGACCCCATTCCGACGATGCTTGGCTAAACATGAGCCCCGGCACACAATGGAGGACTCGCAGCCAAGGGGCGTCCCTCTGCCATTCTGTCTCTGGGGCAAATGCTTGTTGCCACCTTTGGCCACGACTTCAGTCAATTTATCGCCACCTATCGGAAGTTCAGCCAGAGATCTTTCAAATAGAGCCAATAAAACTGGAGAGCTGAGGCTGAATCAAAGGGATGAGAGACTTCCATATCTGTAAGCAAGAAGTAAGGCAGGAGTGAGCAATTATTTTTCCCAAGGGGCCACACAAGAGCCAAAAAATATTATGGAGGGCCGCACCTAAAGGCTGAACTACATTCTAATCTACATTATTTATTTATTTGTTTATTTGTTTATTTATTTTATTTATTTATTTGCTATTTGCCGCCCTTCTCAACCCCGAAGGGGACTCAGAGCGGCTTACAGCAAACAACAATACTGCCAGAGTGGCTTACAATGTACATATAGCAATACTCCCGGAGCGGCTTACAGCAAACTGAAAAACAACAAATAACATTACTGTCATAGCACAACATCAGCACTACACATCATATTGCACTACAACATATCGCAATATTGATTAGCAATATTGCATGTAATACAAATATACAAATTATAATATGATATAATTATTATATCACATTATTATTGACAGTAGTATACTGTGTTACATTACAACACCACCAATACCAAATGCATATACAACACATTAAACCGTAATCATACTATTATTATTATAAAATAACAATATATTAACATATTAACACATCATTAATATTAACATATTAATATATCAAGAAATATTCATATATTATTAGTATTAATATAATTATTACTATAATATAATAATTATGATATTAATACTAATAATATATGAATTATAGAATACTTATATAATATATGAATTATATAATATAAATATAATAATTATATACTATAATATATATATAGACATAATATATTGAAATTATAATATAATATAACATATATTATTATATTATTATTATAAAATAATAATAAAAACCACTAAAATAAAATAAAATGAAATTCAAGAAGACAAGGTGCCCCAGAGGATGAGCAGAGCAGCAGACGATCGGATGCTGCAGGCCTCCGCCCGCTCCCTCCCCCAGTCAACAGCCGTTCCGTCAGGGCGTTCCCTTGATCGTCTTCCGGGTCGCCAGGGTGATCAGCCGCCGCAGGTCGCCAACTGCTCCCGCTGCAGGCACGGATCGCCTCCCAGGATGGCAGGCACTCCAAAGCTGCCGCTGCTTCGATCGTTCTCCGGAACGATGGGCTGTCTGCCGACGCAGGCCCCACTGCTGCGAAATGGCAGTGGCGCTCAGCCCGCGATGGGATGGTGGCAGCGCAGGCCTTCCTCTTGTAGAAATGCCTCCCCCCGCCCCAACGCCCTTCTCCCCGGGCCCCGAAGAATCCCCAGGCCAGTCAGAATCGGACCAGGGACGGGCTGCATTTGGAAGGGAGGTCGGGAATACCCGCTATATTCAAAAGCAATGGTAAATCTTCAAGATGCCCAGGTCTGAAGTAAGGCCTACAGCTGGTGCGGAGTATCCTCTCTGACATCAGGGGGAGGACAGGTTTGGTTAGTATTTGGAAGGGAGGTCGTTAGGGAATACCAGGTGCCGTAGGCTATATTCAAAAGCAATGGTAAATCTTCACTCAATATCCCTTGCCTAGGAAAGTCCTGCATTATGGGGGTGCCATAAGTCAACAGGCAACTTGAAAGCACATTTCTCACTTTAACCTAGGAGTGCCCATTGCTTCCAAATGGCAACAAACCTATTATCCACTCGTGAACACTTTAAAGCAATTCCTGAAGAATAGTAAGTCCTAGCTAGCTACCAATAGATAGCTTTGGTATACTTTCTTTGATGGGAAGAAATATCTATTCAGCCAAACCATTTCTCACTTTAACCTAGTTGAAAAAAAACCTATTATCCACTCGGAACACTTTAAAGCAATTCCTGGAATAGCCCCATCCCTCAATTCAGGCAGGCTTTCTAAAAAAAAGTTTTTTTAAAAAATAAATAAATAAATATTAAGTTAGTTTTGTATATGCTTTTAATCTGTCTTTAAGGATTTTAGTTTTACTTTGTAATGCCATTAATATTTTATTTTATTTTGATGTTTGTATATTTAAAGGTTTTAAATAGTATTTCATTTGACTTTACTGAAAGCTGCTTTGAGTCACTTTTCTAGCGACCGAAAGTGGCGTTTTCTGTGTGCCCAGGAGGGAGTCTCTCATTTGGTGTCAGCCATGGCTTGAGGTTCTGGGTTGTAGCCTGCCACTTTTGGACTCTCGCTTGCTGAGGTGTTCCTGTGAGTATCTCTGTATATCTTAGAAAACTATTTCTGGATTTAAGGCGTTGGCGTGCTGGCTGATATCCGAACAAGAGATGGGTGGGAGATGTCACTGCCTCGGTCCTTTCATGATTGGCTGCTTGGCTGGTTCTCAGGTGGTGCAATACCGGCTAAACAGTATAATTTCTCCATTGGTGTAGGGCGCAGACACCCTGTGTTAATGCGGCATGTCTCACTAAGAGCCACATCCACTGTTTTAGCGTGGTGGGATGTGTTCCACCCTGGGCATGCACACTCAGCATCAGAATAGCAAAGCGCAAGGGCAGATGTCTTCGCTGCGTCTGGTTGTGATCCCCAGGTTGTGCCAGAAGTGACCAGAGAAATGTATCCCACACAGCTCTTTTACACATTTCATTACTAATTTCATTCAGTCACATCTTACAGCATTAAAATGTCAAAGTAAGTTATGAAAAAAACAATGTGATGGACCAAATCTGAGGTCTTTTTTTTTTTTTGGATTTAGGATGCCAACTTTTTATGAAATCAGAAAAGTTTGTACAACCCCCAGTTTTTGGGGGGGCTATGTAAGGAAAACCTTGTGAAGGCTTTCCAGATGGAGGAGCTGCAAAACGGGAACGGCCCCTCCCCCACGCTAGGTCACCCGGTGCTTAATTTCTAGAACAAAAGAAAAACCTCAAATCTGTTGGAAAACAATATGTCCTGAGAGGCAAGAGGACCTTCCTCCTAATGGCGTGGTTGTAGGGATGTTCCTGACCCCCATAGCAATGAGGGAAATGCAATCTACACTCGATTTGGGAACTTTAGTATGATCGATTCAGATAGGTCCATGATCCAGATTTTGCATACAATCTCAGTGTTATGAGTCTATGATTTCCAGCATGCCACAATCACCATAATACGGGTTTCTAATGCATATAGCATTAGATCTTTCTCATGGGAGCATGGAAAGAGTGATGGTAAAGCGAGAATCAGATGCATGGTTCTTTCTACCCCAAATATGTGGAACATGTGCTAATTTTTATACATTCTTTTTTAATGTGCTAAAAATTCTGCGCCTCCATGGTAACCATTAGTCATGAGTTCGTTAGTCATCATAACAATAACATGAGCTGATGTGGATGGTACTCAAGATCTGCCTCACAGCGGGGGGGGGGGTGTGAGCAAATTCAGAATTGTGGGGTGCGGGGGGATGTTATTTGCTACCAAGAAGCACCTGTGGTTTGCAGTTGGCCTAATAATAAACAAAAATTATAAGGATGCTTCAAGTTCCGATTCTGACGCTTGCAGTGGAATTTGGACTGCTACTGTGATGAATGTGCAGCCTACAAAACGACTGATCCTGGAGGCTTCCAGCGGGGGGAAAAGCCCCAAACAATGTTTTGCTACGAAAGTAGAGGGTTGAGACCAAGGCAGCGGCAACTGCATGTTCTCCAGCTGTCCCCATTCACTAGGGATAGTCCTGGTTAATGCGCTATTGCCCCACTTTTTCAGCTGCTTTGAAAATGTCCCAGGTTTCTTGTCCTGACCGTGCTTTCTTCCTTTATGATTATTATTGATTGGTTTAATTTGTCTCCTGTCTTTCTCCCAAAATGAGATTAAAGGTGGCTTACTGTGATTTCAAAAAGACCCTGCAAACTGAGTTCAAACTGCAACAATAGTTTGTAGTTGCTGTCTGAATGTATGTATGTATGTATGTATGTATGTATGTATCTCTCTCTCTCTCTCTCTCTCTCTGAACCATCTCAGAGTTTAAGATCATCTGGGGAGCCCCTGCTCTCGGTCCTGCCTCCTTCATAGGTGCGATTGGTAGGGATGTGGGAATGTGGCGCAGCTGGCTGGGTGTCAGCTGCATAAGATCTCTACTGACCAGAAGGTCATGAGTTCGAGGCCCACCCAGGTCGAGGTTAGCTCTCGACCAATTTGTGTAGCTCGTTGACGACCTTTGCAACCCGAAAGACAGTTGCATCTGTCAAGTAGAACATTTAGGTAGCACTTTGTGAGGAGGCTAAATTTAACTGATTTATCTCCAGGAAGTACACAAAAAAGAATGAAGGAAAAGGACAGCTCCCCCTGGTGGCCAGAAGCTGGAATGTTAAATTGCCTCTGAGTGTCTGTGTATATATGTTGTACGTCAATGGCATTGAATGTTTGCCTGTATATGTGCATTGTGATCCGTCCTGAGAAGGTGAGAAGGCGGAATATAAATGATGTAAATAAATAAATAAGAGACAGGACCTTCTCAGCGGTGGCCCCTCGACTGTAGAATCCCCTCCCCAGGGATATTAGATCAGCCTCCTGCCTCTTGACCTTCTGTAAGAGAGTAAAAACGTGGCTTTGTGACCAAGCCTTTGGAGAACTTGTGCCATAGAGAGATATGGAATGATGTGCAGTGACCATAGGAACGGCTCGGATTATGCTTGTGCATTACGTGATTAATTGTGAAGGTAGTGTTTTAAATAGTTTTAATTGTTTTTAAAGTATTTTATTATTCTATTTTAATGTTAATTGTATATTGTTTTAAGGCATTGAATAGTTGACTATGTGTCAAGCCGCCTTGAGTCCCCTCCGGGGTTGAGAAAGGTGGGGTAGAAATGTTGTAAATAAATAAACAAATAAATAAATACTCATGCGCAAGTTGACCTCATGTAAAATCAAAGGCAGGCTTTGGGGTCAAAATTAAGGATTTTGATATGATCAGGGACAGGGCCGTGGCCAGGATTTTGATTCGGGGCTGAGTTTGGTTCGGGGCTGAGACTGGGTGGAAGAGGGTCTACCCTAGCAAACCTTTTGTATTGTTATCCCAATAACCCCATTAATGTGGGATATAATGAGCATGGTGATCAGATCATGATATGAATAAGCATAACAGTTTAAATAATGTACCAGTAAGGCCTTTTCGCGGACCACCCTGAGAATTTCCGGGGGGGGGGGGCTGAAGCCCCTTAGCCCCCTCCCCCTGGCTACATGCCTGATCAGGGAGAAGTCAAAGGTCATTCTGTGGAGAGAGAACGGTCACTCCTGGCCGCTTCTGTCATTTCCCCGGGCATTCAATAAGGCCAGACGTGGAGAGAGCGGGGGGGCTAGGGGTTTCTTTATTTATTTTTATTTTATTTCTCAGGCTTCTAGGCCACCACTCCCGGGAGGCTCGGGGCGGCTCACAGCAAACACAGTGTACAATAAAAACACATTAAAATAGAACACATAATAAAACATCAGGTTAAAACATCAGATTAAAACACGATATGCTGTACACCAGGGGTGCCCACACTTTTTCATCATGTGAGCTACTATATGAACAATCAAGTTGAAAAGATCACCTGTTGTGCATGTGAGCGCAAGCGCAAGATGCATGCGCGCATGCCCTACTGCAGCCTTCTATCTGCGTGGGGCTTCTTTCTTGCCTGCCCACGAACTCGCCGCCGCGTGCACCTGGGAAGGGGATCCTCCTTGCCTGCGCATGCGCTCTCTCTTAATGTCTTCGTTGCCTTCCTCCTTCCTGCTGCGTGCTTTCGCGAAGCAGGAAGTCCCCATCCTGTCCTGCTTCTTGCGTGCACAGCAGGCCCCTCCCACGCATGTAGCAGGAAGGTATTTATAGGCGCGCCCGCCAGCGCTCCGGCCAGATATGGCTTTGGCGGCGGCTCGGAAGGTGCAGGGCTGAGAAGAGGGGCCGCCTGGCTGCTGCTTGGGATGGGAAACTCAACCAAGAGAGGGACCCACGTGAAGCTGGAGCCTCCCCACGGCAGCCTCCCCCCCTCCCTCCTCCCTCGAGGCTTCCTTACCTGGGCAGGAGAAGGAAGAGTGGAAGAGGTGCTTCCCCAAAGTGACAGATGCAACGGGGGCACCCTTCCTTCCTTTCGAGGGTGTCATTCAGAAAGGATGCCCAAGTGGACGGGTGGCAGGAAAAAGGACACCTCCCACTGGTGGCAGTCCATGCCCACGGGAGAGAGAGAGAGAGAGAGAGAGAGAGAGAGAGAGAGGGTGGCTCTTCCTAGCCACCCTCTCTCTCTCTCTCTCCCATGGGCCCTCGCTGCCTTTCTCCTTCGAGGGCGAGGGAGGGCGAGGCGGAGAAAGGCGGCGAGGGCACAAGCAGCACCAGCAAGTGGAGTCTCCATCCCCACAGCCCCCTCCTCCTCAGGTTCAGCCCCAGGAACACGGCGGAGCCCTCCCTCCTCGCCCCCAACCAAGGAAAGAAAGCATCCCCACACAGCTCGCTCGCCCAGGTCTCGGCTTGGAATGGGAGTCCCGAGGGCAGCAGCAGGGTTTGCGGCGGGGCTTGCTTGGCTTTGCCCCACTTTGCCCAGCCTCCTTCGCCTCTTTCTTTCTCCCTCTCTCCTTCCAGCGCCCGCCTGCCTGCCAAAAGGATCCGAAAAAGTTCTCTGTATTTCTTTCTTCTCTCCTTGGCTATCTCTCTCTCTCTCTCACACACACACACACACACACACACATTCCCTCCATCCCTCCCACAGCCTCACATCCTATCCGTGCGCGTGCCTTCGCCTTGCAACAACCAGTGGGTGGTCATGTCACCACACCGTGCGTGGCAAGACGAGCGCCAGAACCCGCCCACTAAAGCCTCATTTTGGCAAAAAAAAGCCCTGCGAAGGCAGCAGCAGGAGCGCATGTGCACGCGCATGGCAGGAGCGCACCATCTGGCTGGTGAAGCCCAAAGATCACCTGGAAGAGGGCCAAAGATCACCTAGGTGCTCCCGATCACCGTAATGAGCACCCCTGCTGTACAGGGTACAGAGCACAGCATAATGCAGTGTAGCAGCAGTAACAGCGAGCTATACGAGATATGCGCACAAGCATCTATAGGCCAAAGGCCTGCTGAAAGAGAAACGTCTTGCATGCCCGTCTGAAGGGCAGGAGGTCTTGGAGAGCTCGCGTCTCAGCCGGGAGAGCGTTCCATAATGTAGGAGCAATTACAGAGAACGCTCTCTTGCGGGTTGCAGTTAGCCTAAGTAACTTCACAGATGGAATGGCCAGCAAGTTGGTGTTTTCTGACCGTAGTGATCTCGTAGGGCAATATGGGGAGAGGCGGTCCCTCAGGTACGCTGGCCCCAGGCCGTGCAAGGCCTTAACTTCACTGGGGATGGATTATGCTCTCATTTTTGCCACTTTACTCAGAGAAGGGGATGGTTTCATTTTTGAAATAAGACTTTTTAAAATTATTATTATTATTATTAAACTTTATTTACAACCCGCCACCATCTCCCCAAGGGGACTACATGAGGCCACGCCCATCAATACAAAAGCAAAGTATTGATTTACCTCCTTAAGGTAAAGGAGTCACATTGACCAATGGATAAATCAACTCAGATTTTTTAATGTTGATTTTTATGAGTAAAATTTCTAGACTTATACATGAGTAGGTAGGATTATTAATTAGAGTCTAGGCTTAGGACATAGAGCAATTGATGCAAACTTTAGGAAAACAGATTTTATTTTAATGTCGAGAGCATCCTGCTTGCCACCTCGACCACACTCCTGTGTTGCTTAGCGATGTGTGTCCCAGTTTGTATCTGTGAAATAGTGAGTGATATGTAACTACAAAAATAGCCTTGGGGGGCTGGTTCACGTGTGTTCCCTCAGGACAGACTGATAGTTTGCCTGTCACAGGGATAGAAAATCTACTCCAGATTTGACATACCACAGATATATAAACCCAATTTCCTAGTTTCCAACAGACCTCACAACCTCTGAGGTTGCCTGCCATAGATGCAGATGAAACGTCAGGAGAGAATGCTTCTAGAACAGGGGTGGGCCCTCCAGGTGTTTTGGACTTCAACTCCCAGAAATCCTAACAGCTGGTAAACTGGCTAGGATTTCTGGGAGTTGAAGTCCAAAACACCTGGAGGGCTGGTAATTGCCCACCCGTGGTCTAGAACATGGCCAGACAGCCCAAAAGACCTACAAGAACCCAGTGCTTCCTGCCATGAAAGCCTTCGACAATACAGCTCTCCAAATGCTGGGGAGCATAGAGCTCAGCACCTTGAAGAATTCCTTTAAAGCAGTGGTGCACAACCTGTGGCCCTCCATGTGTTGGAGACTCCAATTCCCAGAAGTTCTAGCCAGCTTGTCCAATGGTCAGGAATTCTGGGAGCTGAAGTTCAAAACACCCGGAGGGCTGGTTGTGCACCATTGCTTTAAAGGTGCCTGAAACCAGGACCGGACGAAGGTAAAAAATTGTAGTAAGTGAACCTTTTTTTGGCGCCCCCTGGGTCTTCAGTGCTGTGATGATGGCGTGCGCGTGCACGTGCCGGAACACGCATGCACGCAAACAGCTAGCTTCACGCATGTGCTATTGGGACCGAGCGCTTCTGGTGGTGGGAGGAGCGAAACGCACTCCCATGCAAAATGTTCCCTGGCTTGTCCTTTACGGCCTCTTGGGAGTGCGTTTAGCAACTCCCTCCACCAGAAGTGCTCCGACCCAATGGCGCATGCGTGAAAGTTTCGCCCATGCGCTATTAAAACAGAGCACTCCCAAGAAGATGAAAAGGACAAGCCAGGGAACATTTTGCAACCGGGGCGGAGCCTCCCGCCCGCGCAGCCGCCCGCCCGCAGCAATGGTGCAGCATGAACCTGGCGGCTGCGGCCGAATGCGCCCTTAGCCACGTGGCGCCCTGAGGCGGCCGCTTACTTTGCCTCCACTAAGATCCGCCCCTGCCTGGAACGTACTGGCAAAGCAAAAACCAACCTTTGGCCAGTTGATGCCATGCCACTTTTAAAAAAGACAACACAGGTAAGACAGCCAAGAAGATGTCCTTCCCAACCTTCAGAGCGGTTTATTGCAGGGCCTGCTGTGAGTACGAATACTCTCCCTTTCCCATTGACCTTGGCATCCTAAGCCGCTTCTTACGACATCACCTTAATACGTTGGCTTAAAGGAGGCTCAGTGAGTTCATTTAGAGCCCGGGCGTTTTCCGCTTGCGATCACCGCAGGCTTTGCAGAAATATAACGAAAGAAAAGCAACCCGGCGCCCCTCATGCAAAGCTCGATGAATCCCGAGCAGCCCCCTCCTCTGACCTCTGAAGGGTTGGGAACCAATATGAAACCGATTCCTGAAGAACCCGTCCAGGCGGATCATGTTGGACCTTCTGGACCTTCTGAAGCCTGCGCAGGTCTCTCCTTTCTTTCTCTCTCTCTCTTAATATTTGCTGAATTCCATTTCTTCATGGGCAGAGCTTGGAAAAGTGATTATTTTGGCCTTCTGGGAAGGGTCATCCAAAACCATCTTTTCCTATGCTGGGGTGGGGGGTAGTTCTAGGAGTTAAGAATCATAGTCTTAAAAACCGCCTTCCCCCAGCTCTGCCCATGGATATGTTGAGAGGTCTGAAGTCTTCGCTTCATGCTTTGCTGGGTATTTATTAAGGCCGCTTGGATCATGACCTCACGGGATGAGGACGTTGTCAGGGAAGTCCGTTTCCATCTGTTCGTTTCCTGACTTTGAATGTTGCCGGGTTGGGGGGGGGGGAGGGGTCAGAGAGAGGGCCAATTACAAGTGAATAATTATTTGTTCCAGGAATGCATTTGGGACATTCAGTTTTCCCCACCCATAAGAAGCCGCGCACATGTATTCTCAGCGAGGATTATGTATGCAGCTGGGTCAAGGAAGTTGCATGAAGTTGGATATTTTGGAATCTGGAAGCTGCTCAGAGGGTCATCCTTGAGACAGCTCAGTAAAAGAAAACATGCTTCATGGTGTGTTCCTAGCCATGCGTCCAAGGGAATTGCTTTCAAATCCACCCCCTGATTGCAAAACATTACATCAGAAAAACTAGCCCGGGAAGGGAGGAGGAGGAGGAAGACCAAGGGAGGGGAGCATTTAATGCCGTTGCTTCATCTTCTCCTTTATTGAGGACGTGCGGCCGTATCTCTTAACAACTCTGTATTATTTCACAAGAAGGAGACCATTTTAAATCTCCAACTGAAGACAAGAAGAGGCTTTTCTCCTCCTTCGAGATAATTAGAAAAGCATGGACAGGTGGCCGTAGGAAAAGGGCTGTAATTCCCAGCCAAGACGTAATGCCATTAATGGATTAATTCTGCGTAATAACAAGAGTTGGCTTCAGCCACTTGCAAGAGGTTGTAAACTGCTGTGCATCCAACCAGTAATGATAAAAACATGACTTTGGAGGCAGTTACGTTTCTGAAAGTACGTCTCATTTTTATTTGGTGTATTAGTGGGCAGAGAAATGAAGTGTGCTTGTGTGTATTTTTCCAGTGGCTATTTAAAGCAACCTAATCTAGAGTCTTAGTCTTGTTGAACTTCCATAAAGACCAGGTTTCGTGCTGTGACTAATCTCCGCAAATTAAATAACTTCATTGTCTTCCCCTCTAAACTCTATGCTCAAAGGTAAAGCTTGACTACACAAGCTATCTATAGAAACAGATTTAAGTAGGCGTATGGATACGTTTCTGGTCACCTTGCTGTTGGTAGATACAAAATCTCTAGAACTCTCTAGAACTCTCTCACACACTCTCTAGAACTCTCTCACACTATTTCTAATCGAGATTAAGTAATATCACATCTCCATAGGGTTAAGAGCAATGTCAACAACGCTGTGATGTAGGTTAAGAGCAATGTCATCGCTTCAACAACTTTGTGATGTAGGTTTTGTTTCTTTAGGTGGATTCAACCCCATTCTTCATAGAAAAGCATGATACAAATAGAATAACATGATGATTCCTTTAGTTCTCTTTGAGATAAACAGTGCCCAAAGGTAGCTAACTTGCCCATAGATCTCAACTTCAGGTAGAGTGTTGAACCTAGTTCCCCATATTGGCTGCTACCTCTTAGCCCACCGTTGCTTTCTGTGAATCAAAGGGCCACTTTCCCCCTTCAGCCCTGGCTATTTGGTGCTGGATTTTCCTCCCAAGTTGGATAAAGTACTTTTTAAAGAAAATTCTGTGCATCTGTACTCCAAAAAGTAACTTTCACAGTTTCTTTATTTTATTCCATGGAAATAATTGATTGAGATGGTTTTAAGCAGTGCGTTTTAATGTAGAGATAAATGATTTTAATGTTTATGTATGTGTATGGCATTGAATGTTTGCCGTTTATATGCTGAGCTCTGCCCTGAGTCCCCTTCGGGGTGAGAAGGGTGGAATATACAGGATTTTAATAATAACAATAATAATAATAATCAAAAATACATCACACAGTCCTAGACGCTTGGGAAGTGTTCGACTTGTGATTTTGTGATACGAAATCCAGCATATAGATCTCGTTTGCTGTGATATGCTATGTTTTTGTGCCAGAATAATAATAATAATTATTATTATTATTGGGAAAAACATATGAGAATCAAAGGCAGCCACAAGTTGGACTGTGGTCCTAGGTAGGTATAAAGTGGAGTAAGCATGTAGAGGGGTCTTGACTTAGGCCCCTTCCACACAGCTGAATAACATCCCGCATTTTCTGCTTTGAACTGGAATATATGGCAGTGTGATCTGACTGACTGACTGACTTTATTATTTCTGAGTCGCCCTCCACGTTAGTGCTCCGGGCGACTTACACACAACAAATTCCACAATTAAAATAGAGTATTTAAAACTAGATTAAAATATTCAGTGGTTAAATGCAGGGGCCAGGCTCGGTATTTGGGTTCCTGGTTCTGCATTAACCATGGGCTTTCCTAAATAGCCAGGTCTTCAGAGCGGTCAGGAACTGGGGCAGGTCGAGGGAGGCTCTCTGGTCCGGTGGCATCGAGTTCCAAAGAACGGGGGCCACAGCGGAGAACGATCTCCGTCTCGTGTTCTCCAGGTGGGCCTCTTTCAAGCCTGGTACGTGAGGTAGGTTCTTGTTTGCTGGCCGCGGAGTCCTTGAGTAAGCAGGCATCAACAGGCGGTCTTTTAGGTATGTTGGGCCCCGGCCCAGTAGGGCTTTGAAAGCCAAGGTCAAGGTCTTGTGTAAGGCTCTATACTCAACGGGCAGCCAGTGCAGGCGCTGCAGAGATTGTGTAATGTGGCATCTCATCGATGTTCCTGTGAGAAGCCTGGCGGCGCGTTCTCCTCAATCTGGAGCCTGCGGGTTAGTGACGGGGGGAAGACCTACATACAAAACGTTACAGTAATCCAGCCTTGATGTAACCGTGGCATGGATTACTGTAGCTAGCGCTTCCGTCGGAAGATAGGGCGCCAATTGTCCTGCTTGGCACAGGTGGAAGAAGGCCCTTTTGCTCGTGGAGGCAACCTGGGCCTCCATTGACAATTTGGAGTCCAGGATAACACCAAGGCTTTTTACTGAGGGGGACGGAATCAGCGGTTCCCCTTCAAAGGGGGCCAGCGAGAAAGGTGGTTCTGGGCGGCCCGGCCATAAGATCTCCGTCTTTGATGGATTTATTTTGAGTTTGTGGGCGCGGAGCCATTTTGTCACTGCTTCTAGGCCTCGAGTGAAGTTTTCGGGCACCGAAGTTGCGCCAGGCTCCAGTTTCAGTAGGAGCTGGGTGTCATCGGCATATTGGTAGCACCCTAGGCCGAAGCTCCGGGCTATACCAGCCAACGGCCGAACATAGATGTTAAACAACATTGGTGATAATATGGCGCCTTGGGGCACTCCGCACTCGAGGAGAGATTTCCTAGATGTTTGGCCTAGCCATTCAACTCGCTGGCTACGTCCGCGCAGGAAGGAGCTAAGCCAAGCTAAAGCTGTTCCTTGTATCCCTATGGCGGCAAGTTGTCGTATCAGCAGATCATGGTCCACCGTGTCGAATGCGGCGGTAAGGTCCAGCAATACCAGAACTACTGAGCCTCCCTTGTCTAGTTGGCAGCGGATATCGTCCGAGATGGCCACCAGGACGGTCTCGGTCCCGTGCCCGGGCGGAACCCTGATAGAAAGGGGTCCAAGCCCTCTGATCAGATAATGCAGTTCAAAGCAGATATTGCGGGATTTTCTGCCTTGATATTCTGGGTTAGATGGCTGTGTGGCCTTCCAGGGCCCCTGGTCACTTGTAAGGCAGATCATGATGTTGTAGACCAGCTCTTACCTTCAGGTATTTCTATTGAACATGCTTACATTGAAAGGGTATGTATGTGGATACTGGGGCTGCGCTCTTCCCTTCCCTGCTATGAGCCGAAACACCAGAGAAGACTTATTATCCCGGAAGTTGGACCACCCAACAGTCAGCATTCGCCACTTATCATCCAAGAAACCATCACAATCCCTATGAAAACGTGCCCGCATTCTGTTGACTCAAGTCTATAAACTGGCTGAGGTTTCTCGAAACCCATTTGTCAGCAAACGCAGGCCAAGTTTACAGATCATAACAAAATCCCAAAGTATTTTGCTACATTTATTGCCTTTGGCTGTTTTGTAATAACAGTTCGCAAGTGCCTTGGGTATAAATCAGCGTGTATTCTTGGATCGATGTGAGAGGCAAATTCTCTCAGAAAGTTTGCACTTTATTTTTTGCCCCCTCAGTCCTCTCCTGGGGGGCCCTTTCTCGATGACTCAGTAAATAATTCTCAAGATCATGGATGCGCGAATTCTCAAGGATGCGCGAATTGCGCGAACTGCACTGGCTGCCAGTCGAATTCCGGGTCCTCTTCAAGGTGTTAGTTTTAACTTTCAAGGCCTTATATGGCTTGGGGCCAGCGTACCTGAAGGAGCGGCTTACCCCATATGTGCCCAATAGATCACTGCGCTCTGAGGGGCTCAACATGTTGGAGGTCCCTGGGATGAAGACATGCAGGCTATCGAGCACGAGACAGAGAGCATTTTCAGTGGCCGCGGCGGCCCTATGGAATTCGCTCCCTGCAGAGACGCGCGCACTGCGGGATTTAATGACCTTCCGCAGGGCCTGTAAGACCTGGTTGTTCAGGCAGGCATTTGGCCCCTGACTGGCATTTGTTACAACCTGCCATTCCGCCGCGTCACTGCCACACTGTCACAGATGCTATGTGCTCGATCACTGGGGTTTATAGTGGGGGGGGGGGGCTTTTAACTTTAACTTTTAACTGTTTTAACTGTTTTTTAGCTGTTTTATAATGTCACTTTTATGTGTTTCAATTGGTTCTGTTTGCGTGCTGTAAATCGCCCTGAGCTTCGGATAGGGCGGTCTATTAAGCTGAAACAATAAATAAATAAATAAATAAATAAATAAATCAGTGACCACTTATGGCATGTATGATATAATAACGTACAAACACTGTCAAGAATGCAGTTGGATTTTCTAAACACTCATGGGAAAACCAACTACAATCCAGGGATGCCTCACTTATCACGGGTGTTCCAATCCATACCGTGAAATACCGTGAAGTAGGGACACTTCCCCACCCCACTTCACCTTCTTTTCCCCCTCCCTTCCTCCCTCCCTCGGGCGCTCATGCCACCGTTCCCTGGCAAGAGGTACACTTTCACCTGCACGGCCCTCTTCCTCCTCGCCTTCCCTCCCTCCTTATTTATTTATTTATTTATTACTTCAAATTTCTAGACGGCCACTCCCCGAGGGCTCTGAGCGGTTTACAGCAAAATAGAAGTAAGACATGAACAACAGATATAGCAGTTAATGAAATACACAAGACAAGACATATACTATTGACTACAACAAACAAATTATGTCATTCCTAGCTAATTCTAGCTGGACATTGGTTGCCGCGCTCAAGGAGGGAACGGTCGTAGACAAAGGGAACCTTGGCAGCCTGGGTCTTCTTAGCCCTAGCCTTAGGGCTATGGGAGCTGGATCTGACCCAGCTCCCAAACCCCAGTCCGCAAAAGGTTCTGGATCTGTATTTCTTGTTCTTACTCTTCCCCAAAGTAATGTCCGGACTTGTTCCAAAGCTGTCCCGGTCACCAATGGTCACCCCGGAGTTTATAGGGGTGGCTCGATGATCTCGGCGAGCCTTCGTATTGTCTTTATTTGTCGAAGAGAAGTCCATCGCCCTGGGAACGCCTGCCTCCTGGGGAACTGTTGTCTCCGAATGGTCCGTTGGCGGACCGGAAGTCGGAAGTTTCCTTGGTTTCCTCTTCTGGTGTCTCCTCTGGCACCTGCGCAGTCGCCTCTTCTGGCCTGGGGGGGGGGAGGAAGATCTCCTCCCCTCGGCAGCGTCAAGGCCGTACGCCATCTTGATCCATCCCTCATGCTCCCGATTCGGCACCAGACAGTCACGACGTCAGAGATGGGGCCCTGCTGCCCAAGCCAAGGTGCCAGTAACATCCAGGCATGTCTGGTCTCTCGACTGACAGACCGGCGGCACAGGGCAGCTGGGCTGGTCAGTAGCATGCTTGATCGGCCATGGACAACAAGTTTCTGTCTCAGTACCCCAACCAGGATCAGGGACAATTGGGGAAGGGTCCACGGCCGGGGCCGAGGGTCTTTCCGCCCTAGCCTCTAACTAACTAACTAACTAACTAACTAACTTATTATTTATGAGTCGCCCTCCACGAGTGTGCTCCGGGCGACTTACACAGCTTAGCAGTAACAGTACTAAAATATTAAAAATTAAAATATAAAAATGGCTAAAATATTGGAATAGACAGATTCCAAGTCGCTGATTGTCATATTATGCGTATGCTCTCCTAAATAGCCATGTCTTTAGTGCCGCCAGAAATTGGGGCAGGTTGAGGCTGGCTCTTTGATCTGGCGGCAAAGAGTTCCACAGGACAGGGGCCGCAACGGAGAAAGATCTCTGTCTTGTGGACTCAGATGAACTTCTCTCAGGCCCGGGACACCAAGAAGGTTCTCGTTGGCTGGCCGTGGTGCTCTCGGATGGATGGGTGGTATCAGATGGTCTTTTAGGTATGTAGGACCCTGGCCCCGCAAGTCCTTAAACGTCAGGGTCAGGGCCTTATAAAGGACTCTGTACTCAACCGGCAGCCAGTGCAAATGCTGCAAGGATGGCGTTATGTGACACCTCATTGGTGTTTTTGTGAGGAGCCTGGCGGCAGCATTTTGCACAATCTGGATCTTGCGAGTTATTGACCGAGGTAGACCCACATATAAAGCGTTGCAATAATGCAGTCTTGATGTAACCGTAGCATGGATTACTGTGGCTAGCGCCTCCATTGGTAAATAGGGCGCCAGTTGCCTTGCTTGACGTTGGTGGAAGAAGGCCCTTTTGCTCGTAGAGCCAATCTGGGCCTCCATCGTCATCTTCGAGTCCAGGATAACACTGAGGCTCTTCATGGTGGAGGATGGAGTCAGCGGTTCCCCTTCGAAGGGAGGCAGTGGGTTGACTAGTTCTGATGGACGGCCTGGCCATAAAATCTCAGTCTTTGCTGGATTTACTTTCAATTTATGGGCCCGGAGCCATTTCGTCACTGCTCCTAGGCACTGGGTAAAGTTGTCAGGCACCGAGGTTACTCCAGGTTCCAGCTTTAGGAGGAGCTGAGTGTCGTCGACATACTGGTAGCATCCCAGCCCAAAGCTCGGGACTAGACCAGCGAGAGGCGAGAGGCGAGAGGCCTCCAGGTCCAGTCCTTGCCTTCCTTCCTCCACCGCTTTCCTTTCTGAGGCTGTGGAAGGAAGAAGAAAAGGAGGAAGAAGAAGATGCTGGGGCTGGGAAAGAAATGGAGGGAGCCGCTGGAGCCGCTGCCCCTTCGGCCAGGTCTCCTCTGGCAACAGCTCCTGTAGAAGCAGCACGAGCCGAGCGAGAGGGACAAGAGGAGGGAAAGCGGGGGATGACATTTGTCTCTTCTGGTGGCGGCTCCTGTAGAAGCAGCACAAGCCAAGCGAGGGGGACAAGAGGAGGGAAAGCGGAGGATGAAATGTCTTCCTCCTCCGCTTTCTCTCCTTTCCCCCCGCCCGCTTGGCTCGCGCTGTTCTGCAGGAGCCGCTGCCCCTTCAGCCAGGTCGTCTCCAGTGGCAGCTCCTGCGGGAGCAGCACGAGCTGAGCGAGCAAGCGGGAGAAGAGGAGGGAAATTTCTTCCTCCTCCGCTTTCCCTCCTCTTATCCCTCTCGCTCAGCTCATGCTGCCGGGGGAGACCTGGCTGAAGGGGCAGCAGCTCCAGCGGCTCCCTCCGAAACTACTACTCCCTACTTCACGGTGTTTCACTTATCGCGGGTGGTCCTGGAAACTTCCCCAGCCCCACCATGTTATGTTCTTCTTCCTCCTTCTCTTCTTTCTCCCACAGCCTCAGGAGGGAAAGCGGCAGAGGGAGGGAGGGAGGCGAGGAGGAGGAGGACCGCGCAGGCGAAAGTGCACCTCTTGCCAGGGGATGGTGGGATGAGCGCCCGAGGGAGGAAGGGAGAGGAAAGAGGGAGTGAGAGGTAGAGAGTGAGGGAAGGTGTGGAGGAGGAGGGCCATGCAGGAAAAACTGCAGTAAGAAAACTGCGTGCACACACATATACAAATCTACAATTAGGATACGCAGATCCTCTGACAATCTTGGCTTTGCAAATAATCAGGTATCAGAAAGGAACATACAGACACTCGCAGTGAGGCACGCAGGAGAGAGAAAGATGGATGTTTTCATCCTCCTTTTATAGCCACCTGCCGATCGATCATCAGCAGTAAGGGACACGGACTCAACCATTACCACATGCCTGTGGAGATTGCGTCACGGCGTTCATAGTCATACCCAGGTGCTATCAATATAGGACATGTTCATCAAACACTATTTTATTCTATGATCAATGCTTTGCCGTGTCTACAGGGGCGGTCCGACCGTATACACGAACTATGCGCTCACATAGGCACCATCTTGGAAGGGCTGGGAAGGCGCAAATTCTCCCACCCGCCGGACGCATTGGGAGGCCCCGGGCCCAACCCTCCCTGCTGCCAATGCATCCCCAGGCCCTTCGCCTTCCTCTTAGATGCAGGCCCAGATCAGGCCTGGTGGGAGCTTTAGGAGGGAGGGAGGAGCCAAGGGGAGGCGCCCCACGGCTCCTCCCGCCCTCCTAAAGCGTCATGCCGACTTCCTGGTCCCTTCCAAGCCCCGCCCCCGGCTCGGCTTCCGCCCTCCGCCCCCTGAATAGAGCGGCGAGGAGGAGGAGGAAGCAGCAGCAGCGCATGGCGGTGGCGCCTCCTCCTCCCTGACCGGCCCCCTTCCTCGCTGCCGCCAGCAGCTCCTCCGAGAGAGAGAGAGAGAGAGAGGGAGAGGAAGAGAAGAAGGAAAGAAGAGGTAGGGAAAGGGAAGGAAGAGAAGGAAAGAGTGAAGGGATAGAAAGGAAGGAAGAGAAAGGAAGAAGGAAGGAAGGAAGGAAGGAAGGAAGGAAGGAAGGAAGGAAGGAAGGAAGGAAGGAAGGAAGGAAGGAAGGAAGGAAGGAAGGAAGAGAATGGAGGAAAGAAGGAAAGGAAGGAAAAGGAAGAAGAGAAGGAAAGGGTGAAGGGGGAGAAAGGAAGGAAGGAAGAGGCGGCAAAATAATGTTTTGGGGGGGGGGGCGCCAAATAATGTTCGCTTACTATTTAAAATTACCTTAGACCGCCCCTGCGTGTCTATCTAACATACTCTGCACAATTGCATCTACTCGTATGATACCATCTACTATCAGCCACCGATCTCTTTTTTCCTCTTTATCTTTATTGAAGGTTTTAAAGGATACCTCTGTATGGTTGTCTTTTGAGGCATTGATGGAAAGTTTGATCCAGGCCGCTGGTAGACGTCCTCTGCGTACAGAAAGCAACTTCCCCTCCATTCTGGGGGTCCCACCCCCCTGCTGTTCACCACATTCAGCCACGCCTCCCACTCCAGGGTTTTCAGGGGGAAGGATGGAGGGACGACGGTGGGACAGAGGGGAGGAGGAATAGAAGCCCCTTCCCACCAGCCCAGGTCCTCATGCCTAAATCTAGATTGAGCACATACTCAGTCATTACTGAGCAAAAAAGGTTGCAAAAATTGGAAATGATTGAAGAAAGATGTGGCCAGCATTACCCTGTAATGGGATTTTCTAGAAATTCATGATTCCCGGTGGGTTTTCATTAGTCCTATTCCCCCCCCCCCCCCTTTCTCTCTCTCATTTCCTCAAACATATGGCCTTGGCTAATTTTTCATAACAGCCAGAGTTGTGACCACCAGACCCTTCGCAGCCGGCTACAATACTCCCACTTGTCTGGGTGTTGTTCATGCACAAAAGTGTCTAAAGTCTACTTTACTAGTCATAGGTGTTTCCGTGAGTGAACATTTTCACCGCCACCACCCACAGTTGTAAACGCTAGCCTTCCACGCTGCTGCCTCTCGACTTCTTTGCCAAGCGGTGCTTATTACGAATATGCATAAACCTCTTTCCTCGTGCATTATTCATGAGACATTCAAATGTTTTAAGAAGTAGGCCAGCCTGCTGCAAATGTTGAAATGCAAAGATGTGGGAAACCAGCTTTTTCCAAAGGTTTACTTGATCCGAATCTCTCTTTCCTCCTTGGTGTAGGAAATGGCCACATCCAAAGCATTGACTACGCATTTCCCCATCTTCTTTTGCAAATGCATTCTTAGCAGGCACCCTTCTTATACATCCTTGATTTTTCAGCCTCAGGGATTCCTTGAGTATCAGTTGCCATGTTGTTCCTACAACAAGCGATAATTGCAAAGGAGGAGATCAGCTCGTACCTGAGTGCAAACACTCCTGCTGGGAGGAAGAGCCCCGCGAGCATGGGTTCTCTTCTATTAATTGGTGCCTTTGTGCCTCGAGGATTGCGCTGCAGGCATGATGCCACATTAGAAGGGATGTGCTGCTTACCCAGAACTGCCGGTTGCCGTGCCGTTTTTCAAATCATCACATAATCACAAAGTAGGGGCTTTTTGTCGCAGGAAAGCTCCGTGGCTAAAAAGCCCCAAATGCTGTGGCAATTACAATCTCCAAGTAACCGAGAAAGAAGATTGCCTGAAAATTGTGTGTGCGCGTGTGTGTGCATGTACGTATAGACAGACTGACAAACAGACACAGAATGGAAAAGAGGGAAGGAGAAATGATAGTTTTTTGCATTTTTCATTGTGAAATTATCCACGTACAGAAATATCGCACAAGCATTTGTAGAAATATGTTTCACTGCATGCTGTAATCAAAGTGAACCATCTCTAGTAAATAAGGACAAGCCTCTGGTTCCACATTTGTGCAGGCCTGGATTGCCCACAGGGCCAACCTAGGCCATGGTCTAGGGGCGCAAGCTGAGGGGGACGCAGATCACGGCCCCTTTCGCTCTTGTTTGGCAACAGACCCATCCCCTCGGGGAGCCTCCGCCCTTGAGGGAACATCTTCAGGGAGGGGGCAGCCCAGGACCTTTCCAACTGGCAGGCAGGGAGGGGGCTCCTCCCTGACTTGGGCTGAGCAAGGGTCGGGGTCAAGGCTCAGGGTCCGCACGGTGGGGGAAGGACACATTCTCCGCCGGGGGGAGAGGGGGCTGGCTGTGGACGTGGCCTGCCCTTTGCCCTGCCAGGCGGGACTCTTATGCCTTCCTGGCACACCGGCCAGGCATTGACGGACGGACAGACACAGGGACGGAGGACACCCGCCCATCCGCTCGCTTCGCCTCGGCTCTCCTGTCCCGGCCCGGCCCCTGGCTCTCGGCTGCCCGGGACACTCCTCCTTTCGCGTGGCCATGGGAAGCGCCTGCCGGAGCCTCCTGATGGCCTTAGCCTTCCTGCTCTGCTGCCCGGCGGGTAAGGAGGGGACCCGGCCCTTTCCCAGGGAGAGGGGGGGCCCGTAGAGGTTGGCTTAAAGGGGGCGTAATTCCAAAGTGTTGCCTAGGGTGCAAAAAGCTGTTAATCTGGGCCTGCATTTGTGAGTGAGTGAGTGAGTGTGCGTGTGCCTTCAGATTATGTACCAATTTAAGGCAACTCCATGAATTTCTTAAGGTTTCTTAGCTGAGGAATCAGGGATGGATCGTCGAAGGCTTTCATGGCAGGAATCACTGGGCTGTTGTAGGTTTTTCGGGCTGCCTGACCATGTTCCAGAAGCATTCTCTCCTGACGTTTCGCCTGCATCTATGGCAGGCATCCTCAGAGGTTGTGAGGTCTGTTGGAAACTAGGAAAATTGGGTTTATATATCTGTGGGAGGTCCAGGGTGGGAGAAAGAACTCTTGTAAGTTGGAGGTAAGTGTGAATGTTTCAATTGGACACCTTGAATAGCATTGGATGGCCTGGCAGTTTTAAGGTGTGGCTTGTTACTGTCTGGGGAAATCATTTGTTGAGAGGTGATTAGCTGTCCCTGATTGTTTCTTGTCTGGAGTTCCCCTGTGTTTGAGTGTTGCTTTTTATTTACTGTTATAATTTTAGAGGTTTTTTTTTAAAAAAAATACTGACAGCCAGATTTTGTTTATTTGCATGTTTTTTTCCCCTTACTGTTGAAATTGTCCACATGCTTATGGATTTCAATGGCTTCTCTGTGTGGTCTGACGTGGTGGTGGTCAGAGTGGTCCAGCATTTCTGTGCTCTCACATAATATGCTGTGCCCAGGTTGGCTCATCAGGTGCTCTGCTATGGGTGACTTCTCAGGTTGAAGTAGTCAGTCTGCAGTGCCTTTCGTGTTCCTTGATTCGTGTCTGGGCAAAGCTGCTGCGTTTGGTGGTCCCTATGTCCACAGATGCATGGTATACAGTAGACTCCTGCAGAGATGAGAGGATTCCTCTTGTCCTTTGCTGAACGTAGCATTTGTTGGATTTTCTTTGTGGGTCTGTATGTTGTGTTTCCTCATCAGCTTCCTTATGTGGCCAATGGTTCCCTTGATGTATGGCAAGGACACTTTTCCTCTGGGTGGACCTTTGTCTTTGACTCTCGTGGCTTGTTCTCGATCTTGTGGCTTCTTCTGCCCCTAGGGCCCATAAAAATGGCTTTTGAGAGATGGACCCTGAAGGCAGAGAAAAGCTTTCCCATACACAGAAACCCGAAAGCCTTTGAATAACGAGTTCTAGACTTAGGCCCCCTCTTTTGGATTCCTCCTCCTCCCTCCGTCCTTCTCCAGCCACTCAGAGTCATAGGAGACCAAATGGGGCGGGCCTGGATGATGTGATGCATGGCTGGCCCAAAAGCTTTAGAGTCCAGGAGGCAGAATATGCGCAGAGGCGCCCATTCTGCCTCTTGGACTTCTCGTGAGCTCTTGGAGGCGGCACGCATGCTGGCGGCTGGTTGGGGCCGGCTGGGGCTGGCTGGGGCCGGCTGGGGGAGCATCGACGGAGGAGAAGAAGGACGCTTTGGGGTCATTTCCTTATCGCATCTCAAAGGTCGGTCTTTTTACTTTGGGGTGGGTGCTTGATTGTTCTGTGGCATGTCTCTTTGTTTATTTTTAATGTTTAAAAATGGCCTTTTAGCTCCAAAGCCTCTCTGCTTGCTTTGTTCCTTGAGAAATATATGTTGGGGAATATGAAAATGTGGGAGAAATGGGGTGGGTGCTTGATTGTACTTTGGCATGTCTCTTTGTTTCCTTTTTATTTTAAAAAATGGCCTTTTAGGTCCAAAGCCTCTCTGCTTGCTTTGTTCCTTGAGAAATATATGTTGGGGAATATGGAAATGTGGGAGAAATGGGGTGGTTGGATGTATTTTTGCATGCCCCTTTGTTTACCTTGCTATTAAATGGCCTTGGAGTTCAAAAGCCTCTCTTCTTACTCTCTGGCTGATAATATGTGTGGTAATATGGCAGTGTGGGAGAAATGGGGTGGTTGGATGTATTTTTATGCTCTGTTTTATATTGTTGTTATTAAATTGAAATGTTGATGTTTTATAACTTCGTTTTATGTAAACTGCCCCGAGGCTGCTGGAAGGAGCGGTACATAAAAATGAATAATAAATATAAATAAATAAATAAGAAAATAGTTAGACGTTTTACATTTCTGGGTAGGTGATCTTTGGGACTTGGTTTTTTAATCAGTAGCTCCCATGCTGAAAAAGTGTGAGCACCCCTGCTGTAGACAGTCCACATTTAGGAAGCCTGCGGATGTCCCGGTCCTCTCCCATTGTACCATGCTGTAGAGAGGATGGTAAAACGTAGCCTAGGCAGTGCTATTGGTAGGTGCACTCGTAACTGGCTTACAGCAACTCCGTGATTCCGGCCACAAAAGCCTTCGAAAACAAAGTTCTGATTTGAACTGAGCAGCAGAGGAAGTGTGTAGTTATCAATACAATGTCAGAGGAGTAGTTGTGCTGATGAGGTGAATCCAGTGCTCTTCTGCCTTCAGAGCCTAAAAAGTGCTTTAAAAGGATGGACATTGCAAGCTATGGGCCCTGGAGGTAGAGTAAAGCCGTCCCACATGCAGGGAGACCTGGAATAGCTTTAAAAATGAGTGCTAGACTCAAAATAGTGAACCAAAACCAAGATTTATTGAATAACAACCAGTAAAAATGCTGGTGGCCCAAAATGCTTAGTTGGTTGCAAAAGGAAGTCCTTCAAAAAGGAAGCGATCACTTGCCTCTTTGTTTGCAGAGTGGTGGTGCCTTCTTTGATTCTAGGTTTCCTGCTGCCCTCTGGCTTTGTGACCCACAAAGTCCTGCAAAAGCCCCAAAATCCACAGTCTGTGTTGAGGACAGGTCCTCCTTTGTACTGCAGGCTTCAGTTGAGAGTGAAGGTTAGGCTTAGTAGGTGAACTAAGATGCTATGTCGCAGCAGTAGCTTAAATTCCACCTTGCTCTGTCTGTGTGCTCTTCTAGAACAGTGTTTCTCAACCAGTGTGCCTGGGCACACTAGTGTGCCGTGAGCGATCATCAGGTGTGCCGTGGGAAATTGAAACCTCGGGGGGGGGGGTAGTCTAGTGTGTTGAAGTATAAAAACCTTAAGAAACTTACCTCGATAAAGGCAGAAAATTACAAACACCCCCCTCCCCACCCGTTGTCTACTTGGTCTCTCCCTCTCCATGCATTATTTATTTATTTATTTATTTATTTACTGTATTTGTATACCGCCTTTCTCAGCCTTTTGGCAACTCAAGACAGTTTACATGAAGCAAGTAATACACATAAAAACATTAAATACAATATAAAGGCCCGCCTCCCTTTCCCCAAGTAGAGACCTCCTCTTGCCTCCTGGGGGTTCTGTGTGGGAAGTTCAGCCCAGTTCTATCATTGGTGGGGTTCAGAATGCGCTTTGATTGTAAGGGAACTATAAATCCCAGCAACTACAACTCCCAAATGTCAAGGTCTATTTCCCCTGAACTCTATCTGCGTTCATATTTGGGTATATTTAGTATTCATGTTAAGTTTGGTCCTGATCCAACATTGGTTGAGTCCACAGTGCTCCCTGGATATAGGTGAACTACAACTCCAAAACTCAAGGTCAATGTCCACCAAACTCTTATAGCATTTTCTCTTGGTTATGGGAGTTCTGTGTGGGAAGTTTGCGTCTTTCTGCCATTCCTGCCAGGATATCTATGTTGAGTTCATCAAAACAGGCCCAGGTTTCACACTGAGTGTATAAATACATTTAAAAACATATTAACTATACGTATTACTGTGTTAGAGTGCCATTTTGTGTCATTTTGGTTGGTGGTGTGCCCCAGGATTTTGCAAATGTAAAAAGTGTGCCGTGGCTCAAAAAAGGTTGGGAAACACTGTTTTAGAATGAGGCCAGAGAGGAAGTCCTGCCTCTCATGTGACCTCTGGAAGAGGAGGAGTTAAGGGCGGTGACGCCAGGTTTGGAGCCAAGACACAGCTCCGCCCCTAAGTGCCCACATGGCAGAACAATGGAACCAAGGTCTTGTAGGTAAAGTACAGATATAAAACCAGCCCCGTGGGGGCGCCACAAGTGCAGCTCTTGGTTAGAACATCTTACTAGTATCAACAACCACCGAGTTAACAAAAGGTTTGGGGGGAAAGCCCTACATGGAATAGCTTGGGAAACTAGGTACGTATGTTCAGTCTGGAAACAATTGAGAAATTGTACGGAAGCCACGTTTAACTACCTGAAACAATGCCATGCAACAGATGGAGCAACCCTGTTTTTACTGCTTCATAGATGAGAACACAAGCAAGTAGATTCAAATAACAAGAAAAGAGAGTCCATATAAACATTAGGAACCATTGTGAGGGGCCTTGGAGAGTGCGATAATAGCCAGCCGCTACTGAAAGGGGGCGAATTCCCCTTCTTTTGAGGTTGTAGTAATAACCTCATAATTACCCGTTTTCCTGTTTTGACACTTAATGGCTGGCTCAGAGCAAAGCGGACAACCCAAACAATCTGAATAAATTGCAAAACGGGTCTGTTGTCCTTGCTCTAACTATTCTAGGTCCTCTCAAAAGGCCAGTGCGCACAGGCAGAGTTGTGCTTCTGCCCCTCCAAATGGGCATCCATTATTGAAAAGCTAGTGAGGCAAAATATTTTGAAAGATTAATGAAGCTGCCAGTTTGTGCTCGAGAGAGAGACTGCTGCTCAGCAACGGTCCTGACGCCGGTCATTTTGAGGCTGGAGAAAAGTTTATTCTCCTGTGAATGCCAATGTGGGATTATATTCTCCCAAGCCCTGTGGGAGAGATCAGAAAACTTTCCTCAATGACTCCCGGGGGGAAAAGTCTTGTGATCCTCCAGATTTGAGTTTATTTATCATGTCAGAATCAAATTGAAAATACAGTTGTAATGTATTAAAAAACCACAAACAACTTGGCATTATGCTGGATTTCCTTTGACCAGAAGTTGGCCACGTTGAGTGCCACGGGGGTCACTGTAAGAAGGTCCTCCGTTGTGCATGTGGCAGGGCTCATGGCACCCTACCTGTCCAGGCATGATCTGGTCACGGTGATCCAAGTGACGGTCATCTCGAGGCTGGACTACTGTAACGCCCTCTACGTAGGTCTTCCCTTGGCGACAATCCGGAAGCTCAAGCTAGTGCAGAATGCCGCCGCTCGCTTGCTGGCGGGAATGCCGACAAGGGAGCACATTATGCCCACTCTTCGGCAACTGCACTGGCTCCCCATGGAGCACCGAATTGTCTTCAAGGTGTTGGTGTTAACCTTCAAGGCCCTGTACGGCTTAGGGCCTGCGTACCTGAGGGACCACCTTGCCCCATACATTCTCCCGAGATCACTACGTTCAGAGGAACAAAATCTGTTGTTGGTGCCAACAATCCGCTCCTGCCATCTGTCCTCAACGAGGCAGAGAGCGTTCTCCGTAGCAGCCCCGGTGCTATGGAACTCCCTGCCAAGTGACATCCGGACCATACAAGACCTAATTCCCTTTCGGAGGGCGGTTAAGACCATGCTGTTCAAATCAGCCTTTGACTAGACAACCGGATTGGGCGACTGACTTACAGCTGTCCAATACACTGGTGTCTCGGGCCTTTGGAAATGTATGCGTGTCTTACTACCTCGCGATGTGACTTGTATTGTTTTAATGTTTTAATATTTTACTGTTTTATTGTACGGCTGCATGGCCACTACATGCTGCCGGTCTTGTATGTTGTGACCCGCCCCGAGCCTGCAGGGAGGAGCGGAATACAAAACCAAATAATAAATAAATAATAAATAAATAGTAGGCAGTCTATGATTTGCTCTTCTCTGCCCTTGCATGTTGTGGACTCCACTTTGTAGCCCCATTTCTTAAGGTTGGCTCTGCATCCCATGGAGAGCAATCTGTTCAGCGGCGTCCAAGTTGCCCAGCCTTCTGTGTGCCTAGGAGGATGTTTCTTACCCAGTATCAGCCACTGATTGAGTTTCTAGGTTTTAGCCTGCCACTTTTGGACTCTCACTTGCTGAGGTGTTTCTGCGAGCACCTCTGTAGATCTTAGGAAGCTGTTTCTTGATTTAAGATGTTGGCATGCTGGCTGATATCTGAACAGAGGATGGGCCAGAGATGACAATGTCTTGGTCCTTTCCTCGCTGGCTGCTACTTCTCGGCAGATATCAGGTGGTGCAATACCAACAAAACAATATGATTTTTCCAGTGGTGTTGGGTGCAATGTGGCAGGTCTCATTAAGAGCCACGTCCACTGTTTTAACCTGATGAGGTGTACTCAGCAGCAGAGTAGCAAAGCACAAGGGCAGGTGTCTTCACTGTGTCTGGTTGTCATCCCCAGGTTGTGCCAGTCAGCTTTCGAATAATAATAATAATAATAATAATACACTTTATTTATATTCCGCTCTTCTCACCCCGAAGGGGACTCAGAGCATATAACATTATTTCTAGCACCCACTTTTTTTCCTGATAGTCAAGCAGTGCTTCTTGGAAGTCAGAGCATGGTCCAGGATGACTCCCGGGTATTTTGGCCTCTGGATGAGACATGGTGTAGTTGGCACCTATTGTAGAGGAGCCCTTAGGAGCCTAAGAAACTATTTTACTCTCACTTGCTCAATCGTATATCTAGGTTGGTAGCTGAAATTGTGTGACCCTGCAGATGTAATGGGAAGGCAAGCTGTGGAAGCCCCAACTATCATAGCCAATAATGAGGAAAACTAAGAACTACTATCCCATAAAATGCAGAGAGTCAAGTGATGTCCATTTCTTATCTATATGTTTTGCTCAGTTTTGTCTACATCAACCTGGGGGTCAGGACTCCTGGGGTGGGGGTTGCGAGGGGGTTTCAGAGGGGTCGTCAAAGACCATCAGAAAGCACAGACTTTTCTGTTGTTCATGGGGGTTCTGTTTGGGAAGTTGGTCCAATTCTATCGTTTTCAGGGTTCGGAATGCTCTTTGATTGAAGGGTTGAAGCACTGGGCTGCTGAGCTTGTTGACTGAAAAGTTGCAGGTTTGAATCCGGGGAGCAACGTCAGCTTCTGCTGTCAGCCCCAGCAGTTCAAAAACATGCAAATGTAAGTACATCAATAGGTACTGCTCTGGCGGGAAGGTAACGGCGCTCCATGAAGTCATGCCAGCCACATGACCTTGGAGGTGTCTAGGGACAACACCAGCTCTTCAGCTTAGCAATGGAGATGAGCACCAACCCCAGAATTGGACACGACTGGACTTAATGTCAGGGGAAAACTTTTACCTTTATTAAACTATAAATCCCAGCAACAACTCCAAAATGTCAAGGTCTATTTTCCCCAAACTCCACCAGTCTTCGCATTTGGACATATTGAGTATTTGTGCCAAGTTTGGTCCAGATCCATCCACAGTGCTCCCTGGATGTAGGTGAACTACAACTCCAAAACTCAAGGTCAATGCCCACCCTTCCAGAGCTTTGCGTTGGTCATGGGCGTTCTGTGTGCCAAGTTTGGTTCAATTCCATCATTAGTGGAGTTCAGAATTCCCTTTGATTGTAGGTTAACTATAAATCTCAGCAACTACAACTCCCAAACGACAAAATCAATCCCCCAACCCCACCAGTATTCATATTTGGGCATATCATGTACTTGGGCCAAATTTGGTCCAGTGAATGACCAAATTTCAGATATTTACTTTATGATTCATAACAGTAGCAAAATTCCAGTTATGAAGTAACAATGAAAATAATGTTCTAGTTCAGGGTCACCACAACATGAGGAACTGGATTAAGGGGTCGTGGCACTGGGAAGGCTGAGAAGAACCACTGGTCTACATAAATCTGGCAGTAGCTCTTCCGTGATTTGGACCCTATCTGGAGATCCCTAGTCCCATCAAACTACTGACTAAATCTGATCCTATTTTATAATCAGATCTATTTAATTATTTATTTATCATATCAGGAGCGAACCAAGGTTACAGTTGTGACGTATTTGAGAGAACACAAAGTTTAAAAACTTGGCATTCTATTAAATGTCCTTTGACCAGTAGCTGGCCACTTGGGGTTCACTGTGAGAAGGTCCTCCATGGTGCATGTAGCAGGGCTCAGGCTGCATTGGAGTCGGTGGTCTGTGGTTTGCTCTCCTCCACACTCGCATGTCGTGGACTCCACTTTGTGGCCCCATTTCTTAAGGTTGGCTCTGCATCTCGTGGTGCTTCCATAATCAGATAAGAACAGTGTGTCTCCGAGTGGGAGGATTATCATGGTTGTAACTATTTCTGCTCATGTTCTACACCAGTGATTTTCAACCAGTGTGCCACGGAACACTAGTGTGCCGTGAGAGATCATCAGGTGTGCCGTGGGAAATTATTTTCGGACTTCATTCATATATAAACTATAAGGCGCATCTGTCCCTTTAAGAAATGGAACCATAGCACTCTCGCATCACCTAAGAAGTGACGCGAGAGTGCTATGGTCGCACCATCTTGGATTTGCTCAGACGCGGCTAAGTAAACAAAGTTAGAGTTAGTGCTGCAGCTGCGCGTCAAGTGACAGTGGCAATTTGGGATCACAGCAAGACAAACGAGTGACAGCGATGGAGAAGTTTTTGAGATGGGAAAATGCAAATGCCGAACAGGGCCCTGGACAAAATTATGACACAGACGAAGGCCCCGATATGAGTGGTAGACAAAAGAAAAAAGAAAAGACGAAACAGGCCCAGGTTTCACACTGAGTGTATAAATACATTTAAAAACATATTAACTATATGTATTACTTCCTGACTGTGAGAGCTGTTCAGCAGTGGAACTCTCTGCCTCAGAGTGTGCTTCCGTCTGGCTGCTCTCTTTCCAGCCGGCTTTCCTGCCATTCCTGCCAGGATATCTATGTTGTGTTGTGTTCATCGAAACAGGCCCAGGTTTCACACTGAGTGTATTAATACATTTAAAAACATATTAACTATATGTATTTCTGTGTTAGAGTGTCATTTTGTGTCATTTTGGTTGGTGGTGTGCCCCAGGATTTTGTAAATGTAAAAAAATGTCCCACGGCTCAAAAAAGGTTGAGAATCACTGTTCTACACAGCCCATGCAAAGAAGGATCTATTCAGCATTCATGAGGGAGAATATTGTTTTCCATCATCTGACAGTTATTTTGGCTTCATTACATGGCAGCACGTTTTGTTGCTCTTGTTTTGGATAGGTGATTTTTATCTGTTTAATGGGTGCTAGAAACAATGTCATGCGAAAGCCGACTGGCACAACCTGGGAATCGCAACCAGACACAGTGAAGGCATCTGCCCTTGTGCTTGGCTACTCTGCTGCTGAGTACGCATGCCCAGTGTGGAACACATCTCACCATGCTAAAACAGTGGATGTGGCTCTTAATGAGACATGCCACAATATCACAGGGTCTCTGCGCCCTACACCACTGGAGAAACTACACTGTTTAGCTGGTATTGCACCACCTGACATCTGCCGGAAAGTAGCAACCAATAGTGAAAGGACCAAGGCAGTGACATCTCCGGCCCATCCCCTGTTTGGGTATCAGCCAGCAAGGACATTCAAGTGCCACCTCGAAGTTGGTTGAGGTAGGCAGGATTTCCCTGGGTACTGGTTGTGGGGGGTCGGGAGCAGGTGAGGGTTTTGCCCTCCCTTCTGCTCGAGAGCCCCGTGTACAACTGGTGGGCCACTGTGTGATACAGAATGCTGGACTAGATGGGCTGAGGTCCGATTCAGCATGGCTCTTCTTATGTTCTTATGTTCTTAAGCCAACACCTTAAATCAATAAATAGTTTTCTAAGATCTACAGAGACACTCGCAGGAACAGCTCAGCAAACGAGAGTCCAAAAGTGGCAGGCTCAAACCCAGAACCTCAATCAGTGGCTGATACCAAATAAGAGATTCCTTCCTGGGAACACAGAGGAAAGGGCGACTTGGAAGGCGCTGAGCAGACTGCGCTCTGGCACCACGAGATGCAGAACCAACCTTAAGAAATGGGGCCACAAAGTGGAGTCCACAACATGCGAGTGTGGAGAAGAGCAAACCACAGACCACCTCCTACAATGCGACCTGAGCCCTGCCACATGCACTATGGAGGACCTTCTCACAGCAGCAAGTGGCCAGCTACTGGTCAAAGGACATTTAGTATAATGCCAAGTTTGCAAACTTTGTGGGGGTATTTTTTATTTTGTTTTTAAATACAGTTCAACTGTTTGGTTCGTTCCTGATCCAATAAATAAATAAATAAATTTATTTATTTTTATTTATTTATTTCTTGGGCTTCTAGGCCGCCACTCCCAGGAGGCTTGGGGCAGCTCACAGGAAATAAAAGATACAATAAAACACATTAAAATAGCACACTTAATAAATCACACAATAAATGTGTTTCGTTTATTCAAGTTGCCTTGAATGCCTTGGATTTTTTTTAAAAAAACACATTAAGGCTTCTGGGTTACCTTTTTGTTATTGTTGTTGTTGTTGGTTAAGTAGCAGCTTTTTAATATGAAGGATCAATGGATTGACGTTTCCTGGGTAGGTGGGAATGGCAATGTACCTGCTCTGGCCTTGGGAAGGTATAATTAGTCATTCCAATGTGGGGAAAATTAGCCTACCTATAGAAATCCATCTTCTCACGTTTTGTGTGCCTCCTTCTGTTGCTGTTGAAACATCCTGGTGCACATTAGCTTCAAAGCGAATGATGTGTCCAATAGGAACGGAAGGTCTGAATGCTCTTTTTCTTCTTTCTGAGTCATAGTCCCATAATTCCTATACATCACAATATTTTGGAATTGCCATAGTGACTGCTTGGTAGAAAGGCACAAAGTTGGCTTGTGGCAGGATTTCAATGAACCCGGATCACCCGCCACTTCCAAGGCTCTTGGTATTTTGCCTGTTTACATCACACGGTGATTCTCAGCCCTGTTGTCTCTGATCTCTTCCATCGCCTTCCTTAATGTGACCCTTTGAGTTAGGCTGATGCCATCCTGCGGGCACCGTTGTTTGTTTTAACACACTCCACAAGCATCTCCTTCCTTAATGGGATCCGGCTTATTTAGAATTTGGGGAAACTTTTTTTTGGAGTGCAGTTCCTCAAATCCGTCATTGTGAGGGGAAATTCAGGGAAGAACAGTCCAAAAAAGGAACCTTTTCAGGCGTTGTTATTATTTGCCGGAAGAAAAATAGCACCGGATGTTTTGTCGAAGGCGCTCATGGCCGGAATCTCTGGGTTGCTGTGAGTTTTCCGGGCTGCATGGGCATGCGTTCCAGAAGCATTCTCTCCTACATTGAGAAATCTCTTGGAAACTAGGCCAGTGAGGTTTCTGTATCTGTGGAATGATGTCCAGGGTGGGAGAAAGAACTCTTATCTGCTTGAGGCAAGTCTGAATGTTGCAATTGGCCAACCTGATTAGCATTGAACAGCCTTGCAGCTTCAAAGCCTGGCCACCTCTTTCCTGGTGGAATCCTTTGTTGGGAGGTGTTAACTGGCTCAGTTTCTTGTCTGGAATTCCCCTGTCTTCTGAATGTTGTTCTTTATTTACTGTCCTGTTTTTAGAGGATTATTTTAGTTGGCCAATTGCAACATTCACACTTGCCTCAAACAGACAATATTGCGCCCCCACGGGGGCTTGTTTTGTATCTGTACTATGCCTTCACCTGCAAGGCCTTTGTCCTATTGTTCTGCCATGTGGACATTTATGGGAGGAGCTGTGTTTGGCTCCATACATGACGTCACCACCCTAACTCCTCCCCTTTCTGAGGTCATCTGAGGGGCAGGACTTCCTCTCTTTGGCCATTCTAGCAAAGAGCACATGAATGAAGCAGGCGGAAATCTGGAGCCATCGCTCGGACTACGCACCTTCGTTCACGTATAGCCAACCAACGCTCTCAAACCAAGGAATTCAGTAATAGCAAGGTCCAGCCCTTCAACAGAGACTGTATTTCTTTGGGGATCAAAGGACTTCATGAGCCAGAGGCAGGCCCGGATTACCCATAAGACCACCCTAGGCCATGGCCTAGGGCGGCACCTTTTGGGGGGCAACAGATCCAGACCCCCCCAAAAAATGTTTTTTTACATTAAAAAAAATACCAAAAAAAAGGGCGCATGCGCGCGGCGGCGTAAACGCCATCCACGGCTGCCCCCCTCCCGCTCTGCTCTCCTTGGCTCTGCCCCCGCCCTCGGATCCGCCCCACCCCCAGCTCTGCCCCCGCCTCCTCGCGCGCCCAGTCTGTTTCCCTGCCTCCCTTGTTCGGCTCGCATGCCTCAGTCTCTCTGTGTGTTTGTGTTTCCCTGGCTCTCTCTCGCATGCGCTCCTACCTCCCTCCCTCCCTCGGCTCGCCCCCCCCAGCCTGTGCTTCCCTGCTTCTCGCACGGGGGCGGAGTAAGGATGTCATAATATTTCTGATTTGTGTATATTCTTGTGAAAGTGAGACAGAAAAGAAAGCGAAAAGGAAGAGAATCAGCTCAAATTAGAAAATGAAATGTGATGATTGAGAGAGATCTACAAATACTGTGAGGCAAGTGTGAATGTTGCAACTGGCCACCTTGATTAGCATTTAATGGGCTTGCAGCTTCAAAGCCTGGCTGGTTGCTTCCTGGGGGAATCCTTTGTCGGTTGATTATCAAATTCATTTTTTTTTAAAAAATGCAACAAATGAAGAAGAAAATAATATTCAAATTGTTGAATTTTGAAACAAAACACTTCGATAAATCAAGAAAGCCGAAGCAGGCAACTAAATACACAAACACAAGGAAATAATCTGACAAGATACGAGAAGGAAAAGCTCTTAAGTGAATGGGGTGGAACAATATCACACCTGGCCTTTCCTGGTAGGCTCCATTACTGTAAATGTGTGGCCGGGGACTTGGCAAATAGTGTTAATTTTCTTAATGGTTTCCCGTAAATGCATAATTCATTTGCGCACAGAGAATGTGAGACGAGTGCTCAGCGAAAAAACTTTGAACTTTGCTTGGATGGAGGCAGAAATGTTCTAAGGCAGAAGACTTCCCGTTACCTCCTCGCTAGATCTGGCAAAACTGGAGGTTTTTGAGCCCATTCGGCTGATGTACGTACCGCTGTTTTCATGAAGAAAGAGTTGGCCTGCTTCCGATAGGATTGACTTCGCTCTAAATTAGGCACCTCGTGTTACTAAGACATCGCAAGGGTATATCTATACTGCATAGCTATAACACTTTGATTCCTCTTTAACTATCATGGCTTCATCCTAACGACTCCTGGGGTTTGTCGTTCACTAAGATGCTTAGCGTTACCTGCCGGAAACCTCGGCTGTTGTTGTGCGAAGGAGAGCACAAGGTTTCTCTCGCTGCAGAACATGCTACGGTATCTTGAGTTTTGTCATCTCTCTCCATACCTCAAACCAGGGGTAGCGAACCTATGGCTCAGGAGCCAGATGTGGCTCTTTTAATGATTGCATCTGGCTCTCCAGAGCAGCCCGAGCCTCGGTTTTCTTCCTTCCTCCCCTTCATTCTTTCCTTCTCCTTTTCTCTTTCCTTTCCCTCCCTCTCTCCCGTTCCTTCTTTCCTCCATTCTCCCTCTTCCTTCCTTCCTTCCTTCCTTCCTTCCTTCCTTCCTTCCTTCCTTCCTTCCTTCCTTCCTTCCTTCCTTCCTCTTTCCTTTCTCCCCCTTCACCCTTTCCTTCTCCTTCTCTCCTTCCTTCTTTCCTCCATTGTCCCTCCCTCCCTTTTCCTCCTTCCTTCCTCTTCTATTCTTTCCCCAAGTCTTCCTTCTCCTTCCTTTCTTTTCACTTCCCTCTCTTTCCCTTATTTCTTTTCTTCTTTTCCCTTCATTATTTTACTTTTTCCTTGCGCCCTTTCCTTTCTTTTCCCCACCCTTTCCTTCTTTCTTTCGCCCTCCTTGTCTCTCTCCTGCTTTTCTTTTCTTCCTTTTCCGTACTTTGTTCTTCTTTTCTTTCTTCCTCTCCCCCTCCCTCCTTTATTTCCTCTTTCTTTCTTTCTTTCCCCCTTCCTTCCTTCCGTCTTCTCTTCCTTCCCAGAGTCATGTCTGAAGTGCAGAGCCCAGTCTGAAGTGTCCGCCGGGGGAATCCTTTTCTCATAGTACGTACATATATACTCACATTTAGTTGAATTCAGTCTTAAAATATATATCATACTAGCTGAACCCGGCACACGTTGCTGTGCCCTATTTAGGAGATTGGAGAAAGTCTGTGTTTATGTGTGTTTATATTGGTGTGTGTGTATGTATATGTGTTTTTTTATTTGTGTGTGTGTATTTATGTGTATGTGTGTATATTTGTATTTGTATATATTTGTGTGTGTATATATGTGTGTATTTGTGTGTGTGTGTGTTTGGGTGTGTTTATGTGTATTTATGTTTGCATATATATATATATATATGTTTGTGTATTTGTCTGTGTATGTGTGTTTTTATGTGTGTATATGGTAATGTGTATATATGTGTCTGTATGTGTATATGTTTGTGTATGTGTGTTGATATTTGTGTGTGTGTATGTATATGTGTCTGTGTGTTTTTGGGGAAATGTTTGTGTGTGTTTATATGTGTGTATGTGTTTGTGTGTGTATGTGTGTTTATGTGTATGTGTATGTGTACATATGGTAATGTGTATATATGTGTGTGTATATATCTGTCTGTGTGTGTATATGTGTGTGTGTGTGTTGATATTTGTGTGTGTATGTATGTATATGTGTCTGTGTGTTTTGGGGGGTATGTTTGTGTGTGTTTATATATGTGTATGTGTGTATATGTGTGTGTGTGTTTATGTGTATGTGTTTGTGTGTGTTTGTGTGTGTGCGTTTGTGTTGTTTTGTGCTGGAGTTGTAATAATGTTGTTTTTGTTTTTTACTGTGGTATTAGTATTGTTATGTGTTTTGTGTACTTGCCTGTGTCTTCCATGTCCGCCTCTTCCATGTCTGCCTGTGCCTCCTCCCTTTCCCAGTGATTTCTTGAATCGGGGCAAGCTCCCGGGCGGAGGGCCAAGGAGGTGGTGGAGGAGGCGTGGGAGGTGTAGACAGAAGTGGCTGGGAGACGGAGGAGGAGGAGGGTGGCTATGGGACTACACTTCCAGAAGGCTCTGCTCCTCTTTCCCAGTGAGTGGCCCATGGAGTGGAGTCGGGTCGCATGGGCACCTCCTTGGGCGCCTTCTCTGCCATGTTCTTGGGTTTCCTCGCCGGCTGTCATCCTTTTTTTGGACCCGTGTCGTGGTGTTGTGTCTTCGGCCTTCGTTCGCGCATGCGTGGAAATTTTGTTTTTCGGGGTTGTTTTTGAGGGTGTTGCGTTGTGTTTTGCGGTGTTTTTGTGGGCCCTATAGGGACCTAGGGGTATGGATCAGTGGCCTTGCGATTTTTGTGTGTGTGGGACATGTAGTTTTCGCGCCTATTTGCCGGGTACCACGACCACTCTCTTTTTATATATATAGATATATATATTCTATGGCTCTCACTGAAATAAATTTCTAAATATTTTGCTTTTATGGCTCTCTGAGTCAAAAAGGTTCCCGACCCCTGCCACAAACCCTACAATTCCATAGGATGAGGCTAATGATGATTAAGGTGACTTATAGCCGTTATGCAATAGAGTTGGCCCCCCACATTCACAGGTTTGACTTTTGCGGATTTAATTATTCACAGATTTGGTGACAATCTTCTCGCGAGGAATATCTCGAGCGAGGTCTTCCAATGCAACTGTGGTGGAAGCATGCCACAGAATCACACGGAGGACCGAAGATGCAGTGGCGTAATGGGTTAAACCCTTGTGCTGGCTGAACCGCTGACCTGAAGGTCGGCGGTTTGAATCCAGGAGACAGGGTGAGCTCCCACCTGTCAGCTCCAGCTTCCCATGCGAGGGCACGAGAGAAGCCTCCCACAGGATGTTAAGACATCTGGGCTTCCCTTGAGCAACGTCTCTGCAGACGGCCAATTCTCTCACACCAGAAGCGACTTGCAGTTTCCCAAGTCGCTCCTGACGTGAAACAAAAATTGTTATCAAGGTTATACTCCTATTAACTATAAAAGTAATGACGAAAAGGAGAGTTTTGCGTTTGAATTGTAACATAGTGGACTGATATCTTATCAATGTGGAAAAGGAATTAGTTACAAGCAACTAATTTTCCGATGTTTGCACATGTTTGGTTGTGGCGATGGGTGTCACCACCCGGTTGTCTTCGTCTGCAGCCTTTTGCTTTTGCAGCTGTGAAATCGAGAGCTTCCTTCCCCCGTTCTTGGCTTTTCACAATCCCTGTTGTCCTGGAACCGAATGCCTCATCTCTGCACCCTGTACTTAAGCGTTTAGCTGCTTTCTTTGCCAATTCGTATTCCTAATGTGTGTATTCATACATTGCGTAAGTCACTCTCGGGAGATCGACACCCTCCATTCAAACACCTGTTTGCAAATTATCATCGCAACTCGTTGAATATTAATGAGCCAGATATTTTCCATAAACTTCCCCAATTTGCTTCAGCAGAAACATGAGCGTAAGGTTGGTTGGCTTGTTCTGCTGTTTCAGCCCCTCCGAATTGTGTCATTTCGTGTCACAAGGTCACACCCTGTGACAATTGCAAATTGGGACTCCCATTGAATCCTTTGGCGTTCTTCCTCATCCTTGGATGGCAGCCAAATATAATGTAAAATGTAAAAAAAACCCCAAAACATCCATACCTTTGTTCACCAAAGGTATGGATGGCCTCTCTGTTCCCCGGTCAGTGGGGAGCTGGAGAAGCCTCCAATGGCTGAGGCTGACTCTAGGGAAGATTTATGCCTGCATTCACCGATGCGCTGATATGCTATAGGAGGAGCCCCCCCCCCTCAAGGCAGGTGGACGTTCGAGTCCTTTTCATCATGGGCAAACATGGACAGCGGAGCCAATGGTGTGATTAAAGAGCTAATTTGCGGCAGTGACCTTGTGGGATACTTTTCCCATCCTTGTGGAAGGCTTCTCTCATGCCCCGCATGGGGAGCTAGAGCTGACAGAGGGAGCTCATCCGTGCTATCTCCGGATTCGAACCTCTGACCTAACGGTCTTCAGTCTTGCCGGCACAAGGATTACCTCTATTTCCCTTTCTGTTTGAGGATGGGGAAAGATTGTAAGACTTGAAAATTACAGAAAGAGTGAATTTTTCACCGGGAATGTGGCGCAGCTGGCTAAGTGTCAGCTGCGTAAGATCTCTCTGACCAATAGGTCATGAATTCGAGCCCTGCCCGGGTCGAGGTGGGTGCTCGACCTTAAGTGTAGCCTGCTGCCGACCTTTGCAGCCCGAAAGACAGTTGCATCTGTCAAGCAGGTGATAAAGGTACCACATTAAGTGGGGAGGCAAATTTTGACTGAATTATGAGGCCATTAAAGAACTCCAGGAACGCTGAGGAATGCGGAAGGAACAACAACGGACGCTGGAAACGCTGAGAGATTAGGAGTGCGTCAGCTCCCCCTGGTGGCCAGAGTTTGCCTCTGTTCGTCTATATGTGTGTATGTGGAAACGGCAGGGATTGTCTGCTAAGTATGTGTACCTGTAATCCGCTCTGAGTCCCCTTCGGGGTGAGAAGAGCGGAATATAAATAATGTGTATTATTATTATTATTATTATTATTATTATTATTCAAAGTTGCTTATCAACTTATACAATTTCCAAAGTTATTTGGGGAAGACGGGTTATACTTTGTTTTTATTTCTGTACTACTTGGCGCCCCCTTGCAGTGGGAGAGAGGCTTGCGTGCCCTAATGAAGTTGTGAGCTATGATGGCAGGGGCATAACAGCCACCGGTGGGGCCTCCCATGCCAGACACGTCGCAACCAAAGAAGGGTCTGACAAAGAGCGTCAAAGGGCAGGGTGGGCTCTCTAGCCTTTTGGCAACCATCCAAAGAGAAGGAAACTCTGATTTCAAACCCGGGCAGATGGTGCTCGTCTAACTCTGTAAGGTCAACCATCTAGAGAAGGAAACTCTAATCAAACCTATGACCCGAGGACCTTGCTGCCACCGTCCAAGCTTGCTAGGCCCCGGCAGACGAACCTTTGGTTTAAAGGGTGAGGCCAGTTCTGTGCACGCTGCGCTCCACCAGAAAAATCCATTGCACAGGCTCGAAGGACACATCCAAACTCCTTAGTCATCAACATGATTGTAGAAAGCGTGGGGTGAGTCCTTCCTGAATCTTCATTTGCGAAGAAAAGCCAAGACTTGAGATCCCATGGGAGCACCCAGTGGCACAGTGGGTTAAAGCGCTGAGCTGCTGAACTCGCTGACCAAACGTTTGCAGGTTTGAATCCGCTGTTAGCCCTAGCTTCTGCCAACCTATTATCTGTACGCAGATGATGTCCAGATCTGTCACTCCTTCCCACCTGTCACCAAGGAGGCTGCCCAGACCTTGAACCGGTGCTTGGCTGCTGTGTCGGACTGGATGAGGGCTAGCAAATTGAAACTAAATCCAGACAAGACAGAGGTCCTCCTGGTCAGTCGTAAGGCCGAACAGGGTAGAGGGGTACAGCCTGTGGTGGACGGGGTTACACTCCCCCTGAAGACGCAGGTTCGCAGCTTGGGAGTGATCCTGGATTCAGCGCTGAGCCTGGAACCCCAGGTCTCAGCAGTGGCCGGGGGAGCTTTTGCACAATTGAGACTCGTGCGCCAGCTGCGCCCGTACCTTGGGAAGTCTGATCTGGCTACGGTCGTCCACGCTCTGGTCACATCCCGAATAGATTACTGCAACGCACTCTACGTGGGGCTGCCTTTGAAGACAGTTCGAAATTGCAATTAGTCCAGCGGGCGGCAGCCAGATTGCTAACAGGAGCTACATACAGGAGCATACCACCCCCCCCAGTTGTGTCAGCTCCACTGGCTGCCTGTCCAATTCCGGGCTCAATTCAAAGTGCTGGTTTTGACCTTTAAAGCTCTATACGGTTCTGGCCCAGCTTACTTGTCCGAACGCATCAGCCGCTACGTCCCATCCCGTAACCTAAGATCATCCGGGGAGGCCCTGCTCGCGCTCCCGCCGACTTCTCAAATGCGGTTGGTGGGGACGAGGGACAGGGCCTTCTCGGTGGTGGCCCCCCGCCTGTGGAATGCGCTTCCTATGGAGGTACGGTCCACCTCATCCCTCCTGGCATTCAGGAAAAAGGTAAAATCCTGGCTCTGGGACCAGGCGTTCCCACATCAGCACTAAGCAGCATGTTAGATGGGGATTTTAATGGAAGGGAGGAAGTGGGTCAATGCTTTTATAGATAAATATTGTTTTAATTGGAATGACTGTAGATGTTGCAGAGGAATTGTATTTTAATGTTTTTAATGTATCTTAATGTGTTGTGGGGTTTGGGGTTTTACGCTGTTTCATTTGGCATCGAATTGTGCCGTGCTGTAAGCCGCTCTGAGTCCCCCCTCGGGGGTTGAGAAGAGCGGGGTAAAATCCTGAAATAAATAAATAAATAAATAAATAAATAATAAACCTAGCAGTTCTAAAACATGCAAATGTGAGTAGATCAATAGGTACCGCTGCGGCAGGCAGGTAACGGTGCTCCATGCAGTCATGCTGGCCACATGACCTTGGAGGTGTCTACGGACAATTCTGGCTCTTTGGCTTAGAAAAGGAGATGAGTAAAAATTCCCAGAATTGGACACGACTGGACTTAATGTCAGGAGAACACTTTCACTTTTTTAACCTGAGATCCCATCTTCGATGTACCTTATGTTGCAGTGCATCCCAGCCCAAGGGCTCCCCATATATCAGCAATGAGGAAATGCAGAACTATGGGACACACTGGCCAAGGTAATCTGAGGCCCCATCTATACTATCATATAATGCAGTTCAATGCAGTTAATCTGCATTCTGTAGATTGAATTGAATATGGCAGTGTAAATTCGTATAATCCAGTTTAGTAGGAGCCCCCGGTGGATTGCTGATGGACAGGTCAGCAGTTTGAATCCGAGGAGAGTGGGGTGAGTTCCTTCTGTCAGCTCTAGCTCCCCATGAGAGGCATGAGAGAAGCCTCCCACAAGGGTGGTAAAACATCAAACATCTGGGCATCCCCTCGGCAACGTCCTTGCAAACAGCCAATTCTCCCACACCAGAAGTGACTTGCAGTTTCTCAAGTCGCTCGTGACACGGGAAAAAATCCAGTTTAATCTTCATTATCTGAGTCTATACTGTTTGCAGACCCAATTCCGCCTCTGGCTATTAAAGGGCTTGAAGATCTCTCTGCAATTGCCAGCACTAAAGATGCTTATATTATAACAGGACTCCTATATATTGAGTCACCTATGGGCTGAGAAAGGCGGTATACAAACACAGTAAAGAAATAAATATTGATGTTAAGCATCAAAAGAAGCTTTCGAAAGACCTAGAACAGGGCTGTCCAACAGGCGGCCCGGGGGGGGGGGGATACACGGCCCCCGAGCCCCTTCCCTACGGCCCCCTAACCCCCTGCAAGAAATCAGTTTGGGGCGGCGTGAGGAGGGGCGGGGCCGACGCGAGTGAGGAGGAGGTGGAGGGAAGCCACGTCAGATGCCCTAGGGGCGGGACTTCCCCCCGCCTGTTCCTCACTCGCGCAGGGCCGCTCGCAGGCTTGCGTTCCAGAGTGGGATCGGCGAGCCACCCTCTGCCGTGTCCCTAGCTCTTGCAGTGGCCGCGCCTGAAGGAAGGTAAGCTCCCGGGCTTACCTTCCTTCAGGCGCGGCGCTGCAAGAGCTAGGGACACGGGCGGAGGGCGGCTCGCCGATCCCCTGGCCCGCCTCCCACCCTGGCGCGCATGCCCGGCATCTTGCGCGACCCGCCCCTTTTCGGCAGGGCTGCGTGACGCCAGGCATGTGCTCCAGGGCGGGAGCGGGCGGGGGCGAGCGCCGCCCTCCGCCATGTCCCTAGCTCTTGCAGCGGCGCGCCTGAAGGAAGGTAAGCCCAGGAGCTTACCTTCCTTCAGGCGCGGCCGCTGCAAGAGCTAGGGACACGGCGGAGAGCGGCTCGCCGATCCCGCCCTGGCGCGCAAGCCCAGTATCTTGCGCAACCTGCCCCTTTTCGGCGGGGCTGGGTGACGTCAGGCGTGGGGGCCGCACAGGACGCTGGGCATGCGTGCCTGGGCGGGAGCGGCCCCGTCCCGCTGCGGCCACGCCCCGTGAGCGGCCACACCCTCCGCTGCGGCCCCCAAGGTGACCAGTCACCTGAATTCCGGCCCTTGGGCCCGAAGAAGTTGGACAGCCCTGACCTGACCAGCCCTGACCTAGTGTGTGTGTGTGTGTGTGTGTGTGTGTGTGTGTGTGTGTAAGAATGAGACATAATGGAGATATATACACATATTTTGACTGGCAAGGATACAGTTCTCTTCCAGCTGTTCTCCCTGTTGATTTGAGTGAAGTGAACTCCCTTTGCAGGAACTGAAGTCAGGTGGACTGGCCACAAAGGATGAAAGCGAAACCGGGACATTTTTAAAGCAGCTGAAAACCCTGATTGAGGATTAAAATATCCAACTTTCTAAAGTGTGAGATACTAAGTATTGCTTTACTGTTGATTCAATGGGTCTACTCTAGTTGGGACAAGCAGCTGGATTTTGTAAGTATGGCTATGTCACCTCCAAGCACGCTACGTGCCACATCCATGTCAATGAGAGATGACGGGCATCAACCCGTTCAAAGATTCCTCCGCGAGAAAAAAAGCTCAAGCTGTTGAGCATCAGGGAGGCTGAGTTCATGAGTTGAAGGCCTCTCTTTCATGAATCCTGGCTGTGGGGCCAGGGACAAAAGCCTTTGTCCAAACCCATTCTTCAAAACAGGCTCTTGCGTTGCCTTACTGGTCTACTTTCCCTTTCTGCAACTGCTGTTTACATGATAAAGTCCAAGTTATGCAACAGAATTTAGGAATGAGGCACAACCCTTGTCCAAGAATGCAATTGCTAATTGTTCACAGAGACAAACAAGCCTCTGTTTTGGTTTTTGCTTCGGTGGCCGCCAAAGAGACACCCCGGCCTTTGGGATGGGGACTGCAGGAGCCCGAGGGAGAGAACAGCCCTGTGTATTTTGCGGGGATGAGCAGACCTCTCCTGCTCTCTTGTCTTGCTTTTCTATTGGTCAACTGTGTCATGCCATGCCTTCGCAGCAGTGGGAGCCTAAGTAGGTAAAGGTACTGCAAATCCCATCATCTGTACTCCGTCCCCCTCCAAATCTCACCAAGACGTATAGTGGGTCACGGAGGGTCTGTGTGCCAAGTGTGGTCTTGATCCATCATTTGTGGGGGTTGCAGTGGTCTCTGGAAGTGAGTGAAGGTACTGCAAGTCCCATCACCCATGGTAAGTTTGGTCCTGATCCATTGTTGGTAGGGTTCACAGTGCTCTTTGGATGTAGGTGAACTGCAACTCATAGAAATCAAAGTTAATTCCTCCAAACTTGGTCATAGTGGTTCTGCGTGCCAAATGTGCCCCAGGTCCATTATCAAAACCCATTATCAAAACCTCGATGCAGGGTGAACTACAACTTCCAACCTGTTGCGTCAGTCCCCCAAACCACTCCAGTCTGTTCAGTTGCTATGTGTGTATAGGAAAGGGTAAGACAGGGTTAAGGGTTAAAGGTTAAGGGAAAGGCAGTGGGTGGGGTCTTGCAAATTCCACACAAGGAATCCTGGGATGCCTGCACGCGGTGGAGGAAACACATCAAATCCAGGATGAATTTCTCCCTGAATGAAAGCATTCCTGAGGTGGTGGGCCATAGTGCTTGGGGAGGGCGTTGGCAGCGTTTGGGCTATATGTACATGGCGCTCACTATAACCTGCAATGTCATTGAGAGAGTGCCTTTGAAGGCTTCTCAGCAGTTGGTACTATAGACTGTTTGTGGAGGCACGAGGCTGTCTGTGTGAGCAAACACCTCCGCCACACACATTTTTCACATTTATTATGTGTATAAATAAATAAATAAATATAAATGTGCATACCTCTCAGTTGGCTCCCCCTTGTTGTGGGGGAGAGGCTTGCGTACCCTAATGAAGTTGTGAGCTATGCTGGCGGTGGCATAATAGCCACCGGTAGGGCCTCCCATGCCAGACAGGTCACAACCGAAGGGTCTCACAAGGAGCGCCACAACGGGTAGTTTGGGCTCTCTAGCCTTTTGGCAACCATCCTAGGAGAAGGAAAACCCTGATTTCAAACCCGGGCAGATGGTGCTCGTCTAACCCTGTAAGGTCAACCATCTAAGAGAAGATAACTCGAACCAAACCTACGACCTGAGGACCTCGCTGCCACCGTCCAAGCTTGCTAGGCCCAGGCAGACGAACCTTTGGTTTAAAGGGTGAAGCTGTACTCCACCAGAATCCTTTGCACAGGCTCGAAGGACACATCCAACTTCCGAAAAAGCCCTGTAGTGATAGGTGAGGGACGAAATGGCAACACCGAATGGGCCTTGAAGAGAAACGACAACGCAGAAAGAACCGCAACTTGGAAACAACATCACCCAAGGAGGCTTTCTGCTGTGCTTTCTGCAACCGGACTTGCCTATCTCAGATTGGCCTTCTTAGTCATCAACACACTTGTAGAAAGCATGGGATGAGTCCTCCTGAATCTTCATTCACAAAGAAAAGCCAAGAGATGATAGATGCTGCACTCATTACTCTACTTTGTATGAATAGCAGAATAATGGAGGTGAAAATCAAGGCACTCTGAATCGGATTTTATTATGCATGTAGCTTATTATATCTGAAGCCAGGCCATTCCAAACACGTCCTCCAAATTTGGTCCAGCTGTTTTTGCATGATGAGATAATAAACAGACAGACAGACAGACAGAAGCTTAATTGTATTTCTAAAGGCGGATATTTTAAAACACCATACGGATGTGCCTATTGGAGGAAAATACGTCCAGCAGCTGATGCTTGCTTGCTTGCTTGCTTGCTTGCTTGCTTGCTTGCTTGCTCTCTTTGTTGACGGTGGCACAGCCGTGGCTCTTGCTGTTCAATTCAGAAGTGGCTCTTTGGCGGCAGGAGCAGCTGTGGGACCAACATCAAACGGAGATCCGATCCGGCCTGCATGCGCCTCTTGCTTCTTTGGATCCCGGCCAAACTCCCAAGCTAGCCCACCCTATTGCCACATGTTCACCACCCTGATTTACGTGAACAAAAGCAAGGCTGGGGTATATGAAAGGGTTAACTAATCCCTATTAATTCAACTTGGAAACACATTCTAATGCAGGGCTGAATGATCCTGTGCCATGTTTACCATCACAAAGGTAGGGAAGCGAGAGAAAGGCGATGATGTCCTTTGTGGAATTATTAATTGTGAATTAATAACTCCTTAAAACAGGGTGTCTGAGCAGCTGCGCCAGGACAACATCACAACATAGGAGATTGCACCTCACGAAGAAGCGTGCGGCCTTCGCTTTGTGACCAGAAGCAAGGCGGAAAATGTGGATGCCAATGAGAAATGGCAGTTTGGGGGATGCTTGCCATCATGGTATAGAGCAGGGCTGTCCAACTGGCGGCCCGGGGGCTGTACACGGCCCCCCACCCTGTTGGACACGGCCCTCGCTATGCCCCCGGCCGCCATTTTAAATTTTTTTAAAAAATAAAAAATTTCTAAAAAAATTTTTTTTAATTGGTGGGGGGGGGGGGGGAGGGGGGGCAGGGAGGAGGAAGTGAGCCAGCTCCTCCTCCCTGCACCGCCCTCTCCCCCCTCTCTCCACGCCGCCGATGCAAACCGGATTGCATCGGCGCCGGGAGAGAGGGACAAGGGGTGGTACAAGGAGGAGGAAGAGAGCTAGCTCCTCCTTCCTGCACCGCCCTCTTCTTCCCCCCGCCGGGAGACCCTCCTCCCTTGCAAGGCATCACAGCAGCGGCTGAAGCCAGCGCCAGCTTCCACCGCTGCCGCGATGCTTTGCAAGGGAGGGGGGGTCCCTCGGCAGCGCCTCTCTCCCTTCCAAAGCATCCCGGCAGCAGCTGAAGCCAGTGAAACCGCCAGCTTCATCTGCGGCTAGGATGCCTTGGAAGGGAGGGGGGTGCCCCGTGGCTCCTCCCTCTCTCCCAAAGCTTCCCGGCAGCTGGGGCGGGGGCGGGGCTGGGGGCGGGGCCAGGGGTGGGGCCGGGCGGCCCCCCAGGTCATCAGTGACCTGGAATCCGGCCCTTGGCCGGTTAGAAGTTGGACAGCGCTGGTATAGAGAAGTTGGTTCTTTCCTTTCCCGAAGAGATCTCGACTTTAGGGACAATCGTACAGTAGAAATGTATAACTGCTCTTTCCCCAGTCACAAGAACTGCCATTGTTAATTCTTTTGGTAGTTATGCCCCATCATCAAAATGCCACGTATGGTATGAAAACACTGGGCACCGCTCACCCTCTACTGGGCAGGTGAGCCTGACCTGCATTCCTGGCCTATGAATACCAAAGTCTCATTCCAGCCCTTGGGAGGGATTCCTTCGGCAGGGACTTATGCGTAAACTAAACTAAACCGAGCTAACTTCACCTGCCATGACGCCTCCTGGCCTTTTATGCGCCACATCCCTTCCAGCACTTGAGAGATGAAAACTTGGGCACATGAAGATAAGAACCACCAGACTCAAGATGGTAGAAATTGGGTTGCTGTGAGTTTTCCAGGCCGTATGGTGATGTTCCAGAAACATTCTCTCCTGACGGTTCACCACCCACATCTATGGCAGGCATCCACTTTTTGCACTTTGAACTAAGGCCCTGTCTACACTGCCATATGAAATCCAGATTATTTTCTTTGAACTGGATTATATGGCAGTGTAGACTGATATAAAGAAGTTCAAAGCAGATAATGTGGGTTATCTGTTTTGATAATCTTGAATATAGGACCTCATCAAACTTGAGCACTTGCAGGGAGGCCCAGGTCTTCTCTGGGTGGGTAAAACTAAACTATAGATTCCAGAATTCCACAGAAGGCAGTCACAGCATTTAACGTGGATTAAAGTAGGAAAATGCTCGAGTGTGATGAGGAATGGCAGTGTAGACGGAGCCTCAGTTTGCAGTAACTGAAGTGAGCAGAGGACAAAAGAGCAAGTGGGGGGGGGGGGACCCGGGGACATTTTCAGAGCCATTGAAAAAGTGGAATGGCAGGAGATTCATTGGGGCAGCTCCTGATAGATATAAACAAGTGGAGGGTATAATAGCACCATGTGCAATTGCTTTCAGGAAAAATGTGAATTGTGTGGTTCTAACACTAGGGAGATCGAAACTCCTAGTGCAACTTAATTGTGAAACGGAATGGGATGGCTTCAGGTCTAGCCAATATAATTTACAGGACTAAATGGGTTTAAAAGGAGTAGGGAAGGAGTGGCATGGCACTCTAATCATAACAACAATAATAACTTTATTCTTGTATCCCGCCACGATCTCCCTGAAGAGACTCGAGGTGGCTTACACACAGTACAAGGTGCCTAAAAGCAAGGCTATAAAATAAACACAGTACAAATGGTAGTAAGTAAATTGATTGTAGCTCCCTCCCTATTAGCCAAAACCTGGCTCTGTGAGCAGGCCTTTGGAAACTAAGGCTATGCAGTACTTTTGAATCAAAACCTTGTGCAATTGACCTTGGAACAGACTCAGACCATGAACTTGGATGGCGTGTTTTCTACGTTTTTAATTTTTTAAATCTGTTTTGACTCTGTTTAATATGTTGCCATTTTTGAAATGTTTAGGTGATTGTGATCAGGCACAGCGTTGTGTCATTATAAGCCGCCTAGAGAAAGGCGGGGTACAAGTATGGCAAATAAGTAAATAAATAAATAAGACACATACGCATACAAAACATCAACTAAGACTCAATTAAACTGTGCTCGTCGACCAATGGTGGTAACGTGCTGTAAACATGGCCAGACGGTAAACAATAGGACAAGGGAATGGGATCGTGCAGAGCTGTAACAATGGAGAGAGGGCAGGGGAGAAAGTGCAAGGCTGCGTAACTAACCGCTGCACCGAACAACTAGGGACTAAGCATCCTCAAAAGCTTGTTTGAATAGCCATGTTTTCAAGTCCCTATGAAAGGAGGACAACGTGGGGTCCTGCCTAATCTCCCTGGAGAGGGCATTCCAGAGCTGGGGGCCACCACTGAGAAGGTCCTCTCCCTCACCCCTCGCTTGTGACGGTGGTGGGCAGGGGTGGACCAAGCTGTTCCCGGGGGGTACGCGAAAAATTTTTGTGCCCCCCCCCAGTGCGCATGCACCAATCTGCGCGCGCACTGGCTCCAGAGCATGCCTCCCGCTTTGGCAGCCAGTGCGCATGCACCAATCTGCGCACGCGAACTGGCTCCAAAGCGGGAGCCAGTACGCATGCGCGGACGTTTTCGCACATGCGCAAAAAGTTCAGCGCATGCGGAAGCGCGGCCGGAGCACCCCGGGCTCCCTAACAAAGGCGCGACACACGCCGCGGCGGCTGCGGGGAGCCAGCACGGCGGTGCCCCTCGCGGGTGACGTTGCCCCTCCCCAGTGACGTCGCCCTACGCGCCTGCGTAGTCCGCCTAATGGACGAACCGGCCCTGGTGATGGGACCGGGGGGTGGGTGGGGATGCAGTCACAAAGATAGGCAGGACCCGAGCCATTTGGTGCTTTATAGGTAAATACCTGCACTTTGAATTCGGACCGGAGGCTTATCAGCAGCCGATGGAGCTGCTTTAATCGCTCTGAAGGCAAATCATGATACAAAGTAATACATATAAACCAAATATTCTAGTAACTCAAATTATTATTTTGAGTGTTGCATTTTCTAAGCGTCAGCCGGCAGAACATTGGGTTCTTCCCTTTCTGTTCCATTGGCATCTGTCTTCAGTTTTTATTTATTTTAGCCATAAAATATTCAGGCCGAAGTAACAGCGTCAATCAGTGCATGTCTCCGTCCAAGTGGTCACGGACTGGAAACATAAATAGCAACTTTTAAGAAGTTCACCCAAAATGCCTAATAAGGGGGGAAAGTTCCATGCGCTTTCATTTCAGTCATTGTCCAGTGCTTTTTATACAATCTGATGTGAGCTACTATCCATTACTATTTTTTTCCCAAATGTGCCATAGACTGGCACAATATTTCTTTCTTCAAAGGGAATCTGTGGATTGGCAGGCGTGGCTTGCCACGGATCCAAAGTCCATTACTTCGACTACTAATACACTCGATATAAATGATAAAACATCATTTTAATTTATAAACCAGCTTGAGTCCTAGTCTTGGGGAAAACGTAAGCGATGAATAAAGTTCCCCATGACCAACATTGTGTCTCTAGAGCAGGCCTGGGCAAACTTTGGCCCTCTAGGTGTTTTGGACTCCAACTCCCACAATTCCTAACAGCCGGTAGGCTGTTAGGAATTGTGGGAGTTGTAGTCCAAAACACCTGGAGGGCAGACATTTGCCCAGGCCTGCTCTAGAGAGAGGAGTTGATGTTGTCTATCCTGAAAGCACTGAAAGGCAAAAGGATGTTCTTGAAAGCACCATTAAAGTTAGTAATACAGAAAGAGAGCCACCTTAACGATACCAAGGGATTAAATCCTCAGGCTATATTTACTTTGTCATGCTTTCTGAGTGACACAAGAGCAATGGTGCGCCTTATGGAACCTTAATGATGACATCAATTGCCTTGTGGTCTCTGCTGAGACACTGCTTAATCCAGTGATAATGTTGTGGGTTGCCTTCATGGATGCCTTGCCTCTGCCCACAGGAAGAGTTCCAGATATTCCCCTGATTTGTCCAGAATAGTTGGAAATGGATTGGAATCTGCAATTCATTTTTCACTCTTGTTAATGGCTACTCTCATAGATGGGTCTGAAGACAGCATATGTATCTCCAGCTGTCCTAATTTTGCAGGAACTCTTCTAGTGAATCCTCTACCCTGCATAAAATGCCCTCGGACACACTTTATCTCACTCTGTAGTGCAATTAAACCCCATAGTTTCGTCCCACCTGAACCTCCTTCCAGATATTTATTTATTATTTATTTATTATTTATGGCATTTTACCCCGCTCTTCTCAACCCCCGAGGGGGGACTCAGAGCGGCTTCCAAAAGGCATAATTTGATGCCTACATCACAATCACAGTATAAAACACAATATAAAACCCTCTAGCATTCGACACTAAAATACATTAAAATACAATTATATTCACACATCCTATGCATTCACCTATGTTAAAAACAGTGTTCCGTCCATAAAAGCATTGAGCCCTATTCGCCAACTTTCCATTAAACTACTAAAGTGCTGTCCTGTGCTACTATGCGGACGCCTGGTCCCACATCCAGGCTTTCACTTTTTTCCTAAATGTCAGGAGGGATGGAATTGATCGTATGTCGCTAGGGGAGCGCATTCCACAGAAGGGGAGCCACCACCGAGAAGGCACTCTCCTCGTCCCCACCAGCCGCACCTGGGAAGCCGGCGGGAGCGAGAGCAGGGCCTCCCCGGATGATCTTAAAGTACGAGGTGGGACGTAGCGGCTGATGCGTTCGGACAAGTAAGCTGGGCCAGAACCGTATAGAGCTTTAAAGGTCAAAACCAGCACTTTGAATTGAGCCCGGAATTGGACCGGCAGCCAGTGGAGCTGACACAACAGGGGGGTAGTATGCTCCCTGTATGTAGCTCCCGTTAGTAGTCTGGCTGCCGCCCGTTGGACTAGTTGTAATTTCCGAACTGTCAGCAAAGGCAGCCCCACGTAGAGTAATCTATTCGGGATGTGAACAGAGCGGGGACGACCGTAGCCAGATCAGACTTCCCAGATACACTACATTGCTCATCTCACCTAGTTTTTAAAGCTCTTTAATCTTTGCAACTGGCCCTGCCCATTATGTTCAATTATTGTGATTTTAGATTGCATTGTGTGTTTACTTTGTATTTTTTCGAACCTCGTCCGGCAATGCATTCCATCATGCATGGAATGGAGCCACCATGGAGAAAGCTCACTGTCTGGTTACAGACAGGTGACAGGAGCAGGCCGATGGAACTGTCAGGAGATTTCGCTCTTCTGAACGTAGTGATCTTGGGGGAACGTACGGGGTGAGACGGTCCCTCAGGTACACTGGCCCTAGACCATACAAGGCCTACAGATAATAATACAGATTGAGTTTCTCTTATCTGGATATCTGAAATAGGCCAAAAAAAACCCCAGCAAATCCTGAAATCACGACCACTTGCCTACGTCTGCCTCTGGTGAAAGAATCACATGCCCCGCGTCCACTGAATTTTCCTCCCAAAACCTCAGATTGGAGAAACAACATATATGGAAAGGAGGACTCTGCTAACACAAGACCCATGTAAATAAAACAGGTGTTAAAGGCACTTCCACCACACTCACCTTCGACCTGGCCAAAGGTGGCACGGAGCGACCCTATTGGCTGCTGCCTGTATTCCAAATACGTAGAGAAAAATACAAATAACTCACAAGCACAGGAGGGGAAAATCCCGGCCTACTTAGGTAAAGGGGCAAAAAGTGTGTGGACAGCAGGGAAAGTATCTGGGACAGACATCTGCTTTTTACACAAAGGGAAATACAGATCTGTTATTTCTACACAATGAAAGCTTCTCCATATAGTGCGGCATCTGTTCGGTCCTGGCGGAACGCTGGGATACTGGCACTGTCTGTTGCTTGCTGCAATGGTGAAGGAAATGTGTTCAACAGTGTGCTCTCTCTCTCTCTCTCTCACACACACACACACACACACACACACACACACTCCACCAGCTTTGCAGTTTCTGGTGGCTGGGCCTTGCCCAAGGCATTTGGCTTCCTGAAGCAGAGGACAAGATGGTTCTCCTCTCCCAGTTACTTGGATAGTAATGAATTGATCTGAGAGTTACATTTTACTGCTGGACTATGGAGTAGAAGGCAGGTTGTGTGCTAGATTCAGGATGCCGGCCAGTTCTTGCTGCTCATTCATACGGTGGGTAGTGTTTACTATAATAAGGTTGTTAGCAGTACCAAGAGACATAGAACCAGAGAGTTGGAAGAGACCTCGTGGGCCATCATCCAGTCCAACCCCATTCTGCCAAGAAGCGGGAAAATCACATTCAAAGCACCTCGACAGACAGCCATCCAGCCTCTGCTGAAAAACCTCCAAAGAAGGATTCGCCATCACACCCTGGAGCAGAGAATTCCACTGCTGAACAGCTCTCTCTCTCTCTCTCTCTCTCTCTCTCTCTCTCTCACACACACACACACACACACACACACACACACACACTTAGGAAGTTCTTCCTAATATACAGATGGAATCTCCTTTCCTGTAGTTTGGAGCCATTGTTCCGTGTCCTAGTCCTAGAAAACAAACTTGCTCCCTCCTCCCTGTGACTTCCCCTCACATATGTATACATGGCCATTATGCTCCATAGCATTTGAGGCATAGCCAATGGGATGACTTGCCCTCTGCCCCCTTCTGTGCTTGGTCAACATCCACCTGCCGAATATACGAAAGGTTCCATGCATGAGCAAGAGCCATTGCAACATCAGCACGACACCTTATTTCATTTAGAACGATGCATTAGCAGCGGCTTCTACCAACACCCAACAGCCTGTTTCCCCAGAGCTGGCTTTCTGGGGGTCTCAGATCTAATGGCCCTCTGGAAAGGCTGACTTACAAAGTAGCCTATGAGCAGGTGGTTTTGCAGGCATTATATTAGGAAATGCAGTGATCACCGAGATCTGCAAATGCAGATCTCGGTGATCACAGAGGTTTTTATGAAGCTCTCAAAGCAGTGTTTGGACCTACTTATCAGGTCCAAAGCCCCTTATACAGTACAGATGGTCAAACACTAATTACTGATAAAACCTCCATCCTGAACCGATGGGCTGAACATTTTCAGGGTCTCTTTAATGCCAGCCGAGTAGTCCAAGGTTCAGCTATCCAACACATGATACAACAACCAATGAAAAAAATGAACTGGACACAGCTCCCACTCTGGAAGAGACCATTGAGGCCATACAGCAGTTGAAAAATGGCAAGGCAGCCGGGATCGATGGAATCCCACCTGAAGCTTGGAAACAGGGAGGTCATGTACTGCATGCTAAATTCCACGAGCTCCTTGTGAGTTGCTGGGAAAAAGGTGAACTGCCATCAGATCTCCGAGATGCAGTTATCATCACCCTGTATAAGAAAAAGGGAACAAAATCCGATTGCTCAAACTATCGAGGTATAACACTGCTCTCCATTGCTGGAAAAATCCTTGCAAGGATACTCCTGAACAGATTAGTTCCGGCTATTGCAGAAGAACTTCTCCCTGAAAGCCAATGCGGCTTCAGAGCAAATAGGAGCACCACAGATATGGTTTTTGCCCTTAGACAACTGCAAGAGAAATGTAGAGAGCAGAACAAAGGACTCTATGTAACATTTGTCGACCTCACCAAAGCCTTCGACACTGTGAGCAGGAAAGGTCTGTGGCAGATCCTGGAACGTCTAGGATGTCCCCCAAGTTCCTCAAAATGATTGTCCTGTTACATGAGGGCCAGCACGGTCAAGTCAGATATGGCGATGCTCTCTCGGAGCCCTTTCTCATAACTAATGGAGTGAAACAAGGTTGTGTTCTTGCACCAACCCTATTTACAATCTTCTTCAGCATGATGCTCCAAAGGGCTATGGCAGACCTACAAGAAGAAGACGGCATATATATACGCTATCGTACTGATGGTAGCTTGTTCAACTTAAGCCGTCTGAGGGCTCGCACTAAGACTCTAAACTATCTAGTCCGTGAGCTACTTTTTGCTGACGATGCTGCCCTTGTCGCCCATTCAGAAGCAGCCCTGCAGCGCCTCACATCCTGCTTTGCAACAGCTGCAGAGCTGTTTGGGCTGGAAGTCAGCCTGAAGAAAACAGAAGTCCTCTACCAGCCCGCACCACAGGAAGAACACCACCATCCTCACGTCAGCATAGGCACATCTGTGCTTAAGTCCGTTCAGCAGTTCACCTACCTGGGAAGCATCATCTCTTCAGACGCCAAGATTGACAAAGAGATAGATCACAGATTATCAAAGGCATATAGTGCATTCGGAAGGCTTCACAAAAGAGTCTGGAGCAACAAGCACCTGAGACAAAGCACCAAAATCAGTGTGTACAGAGCTATCATACTGTCCATTCTCCTCTATGGGTCTGAAACATGGGTCACCTATCGCCAACACCTACGACTCCTCGAGCGCTTTCATCAGCGCTGTCTTCGCACAATCCTAAATATACACTGGACCGACTATGTGACGAATGTTGCTGTCCTTGAGCAAGCAGGGATCACCAGCATTGAGGCCATGCTATTGAGAACACAGCTGCGCTGGGCAGGGCACGTCTCTAGGATGGAGGACCACCGCCTCCCAAAGATACTACTCTACGGTGAACTCGCCACGGGTCAGCGCAAGAGAGGCGCCCCAAAAGAGATATAAGGACTCCTGAAACAACATCTCAGGCTTGGCCAGATTGATCACCAACAATGGTCCACCCTGGCCTCACATCGGGAGGCATGGAGAAGCACTATCCACAATGCTGCGGCCTCTTTCGAGAAGACACGCCGAATGGGTCTCGAAGAGAAACGACAACGCAGAAAGAACCGCAACTTGGAAAAACATCACCCAAGGAGACTTTCTGCTGCGCTTTCTGCAACCGAACTTGCCTATCTCAGATTGGCCTTTTTTAGTCATCAACGCGCTTGTAAAAAGCGTGGGATGAGTCCTTCCTGAATCTTCGTTCGCGAAGTAATGCCGAGAGAGAGAGAGATATTAGGAAATCTGTACCAACTTGTAACCTCAACGATATCCCGTCCATTGACGCCTTCTCTTCCTGGTGGCAGTGATGAGAAATCCACCTTCCTTTCTGTGCTACCGCTCTGCAACCTGCATTATTACATGTGTCATTATGTTAGTTCAGTGCATGAGCAGGATTCTGGCTGTTATCATAGCAAGTGATATACAACCATTATGAAAAAGATATTAAAATGTCTTACTAAATAACAAACTTATTTTTAAAAATAAAGAAAAATGTTTCCCCGGGAGATATCTGGAAAGTAAGGTTACAAGGCACATAGCTCTCAGGGGGGATTTCCTCAGGAGAAATGGGTATCACTGCCGTGTAGCAGGAAGCCAGTGGAAGCAAACGAGCAGTGTCCGTCATCAGTAGCCCATCGACTGGCATTGTGAGGAAACTTAAAGGTGGGCGTCCTCATTCATTCCATTTCTCTCCAAGTGCAAAGTCCGCGCTGTATTACGCTTCCGAAATGTTAAGGGCATGAATGCTGCTGCGATTCATCACGAGATCATTTCAGTTTATGGAGAGGACGTAATGTCAAGACAGCATGTGGCAAAATGGATACAGAATTCCAATTGCGGAAGGATGGAAATTCACAATGAAGACAGAAGTGGACGGCCGTCTGTTGTGACTGACGACGTGGCTGCAAAAGGCGGTGGGAGACATCGATGGCACAGGCATCAAAAAACCCATCCCACGGATGACAAAATGTATTGAACTGAATGGCAATTATGTGGCACAATTACGTAATACCTACAGTATGCTATAATCCATGTAAGCTTTATTAAAATATATTTATTCTTTGGAATCTTGTAACCTTACTTTCCGGATATCCCTCGTAGAGCACAAACTTCACACTTGGAGGGAAACGGAATGAGGACGCTCGTCTCTAACCTTCGCCACAACGCCAGTTGATAAGCTACTGACGACTGGCTCGGCTCGTTCGCTTCCACTGGCTTCCTGCTACACGGCAGGGATTCCAACGTCTCCTGCGAAAATTCCCTGCGACGTCTATGTGCCTTGTAACCTTACTTTCCAGATAACCCTCCTATTATTATTTATCATGGAATTGACAATTATTAGTAAATATTGAATAAAATGCTAACCTTAACAAATAATTAATAAATAATTTATTGGTGTAGAATAACAGAACTTTTTATTTATATCTACTTTTACATGAAAAAGGAGAAAGCAACCGTCAACCATTGATAACTCCTCTCTCTCAGAAAGTATACATAAATACATTACTAACCCTATACCCACAGTGTGCTTGGCCGACTTACCGGCCAAGCGGGTTGTGGGGCGAGGTCGCCCTCGCCGCCATTTTGTGGAGAGATGCAGGGGCTTCTCCTTCCCAGAAGCCCCCGGGGTGGCGGGAAATCTTCCCGCCACCAAATGCCAGCCAGGCAATGACGAAGCAGGCCCCGCCCTGCGCCCTCTTTGCGCTGGCTGGCCTGCACTTCTGCCTGGGCAGCCTATTTAAGGCCGCTCGGAGCTACACGTGGGGGCCAGCTCTGTTTTTCCTCCCACCCTTCCTCCATTGCACCATTTTGTTCATTCCTTCTTATTGTTCATTTGTAAGTTATTATGTCCTTGTCACAACTGTGTGTGGCATGGCCATTTTGTCCAGGCCCCCTGGGATGCCGCGTTTCCGTGGACAGGCATTGGGCCGCTCGCACCCCAGGCTTGCATACGCCTTTGGACATTCGTGGGGGCTGTCCGACCCTGATCCAGGACCCATGCGTGGCCGCCAACCTTTTGTTCCTGTTTTTACTAAATGAGTTGTGGCCATTTTCATCCAACCACTTGTGTCTGTGTTATTGTCCTTGGCGCGAGGTGTGTCACCCTTGCACATGCAATTTCACTTACCTGCACCTGTCAAAATGTGTTTTTCCATAGAATGTTGATTCTATGATTTCTTGTTTTCTTGATAATATGGGGAATGCGTCCCTTGCAGATACAGGGATCGTACTGTACAAGTTATGCATTTCTATGAAGAAGTATTTCCCACTTCACAACCTTCTGGCAATTTGGATTCTCAGGAGGAGCCGATTAAGAAAACCTGGATAGTTCTTCAGTACAAATGATATATGTTGGGTGATTAATTTACAGCATATAAATGTCTCCGTCTTGCATTATTTATGGTGCTGATTGCTAATTTAGCCAAACATGCCTCCATTCCCTTGAGATGACCATACCTCCTTTAATTGCATTATGTCCCGACGAGAAACAAAAGCCTCTCTCATTCACACAGATGAAAGATGGTGCGCATCAGCTAGCGGAAGCCTGAATACGGAGGGAGCGCTTCGCGACTGGGTATCGAGTATGTCATTCCAGCTTTACAAAATGCCCTTTACTTGGAGAGTGACTGACAGTTTCTCGCAGAGTTATAACCCCAGCCATACAATGAGAACCTGCCTGAGAAAGCCCCGCACACGATCAAGGTCACTCTATGGTGGAGTTAATTTCATTAATGGGTCAACCGCAGCCACAGATGTTAATAAAAGTGATGCGCTTGAGGAGCATGGAGAAACTAGACAGTGGAGGGATAAATCTACTGAAGTGCATTAAGGATAAAGCAATCTACAGAATCAGCCAGAACGCATGATTATGGGGCAGCTTCCCTCAACCGATACCCCCCAGATGGATTATATCAGTGTCCCCCATAATTTTGAATTAATGCTAACCCACTCCGTCTGGAGGTATGGCCTCTATACGTAGAAGAGAGCATAGTGCAATCCTACCAAGTACGTATAGTTACAGGGGACGCAAAATGAGGGCATTGTCCTTCTTAAAATAAGGATCTGTCCTCGTGTTATTTTCCTTCAGTCCCCACATTTCTTGCACTTCAGAGAATGAGAAATTGAACATTGTCCCTAGTACATTGTCCCCCTTTCTTTGGAGGCATATCTTGTTTGCCTAAATGGTCACTTGGAGTATTCAGTTACTTTCATGTCAGAAATTTGGGGACTGAAGGAAAATTTAATGCGGAGGGAGTAGTTAGAATCTTAAGAGGGACCGACGACTTCATCTTATCCTCCCTTCATTAACTAACTGTACCCAGGGGCGGTCCTACTGATAGGCAAAGGCCGCTGCTGCGTGGGGCGCCATCTGGGTAAAGGGCGCATTCCCCCACCCACCAGATAGCGTCCGGCCGGTGTTCCACTTTTGGGCCTTGTGCGCTCCGACGCCGCGCCGTAGCAAACCTCTGGAATTTACTTCCAGAAGAGGTTGTGACAGCGGTCAGCCTGAACAGCTTCAAGGCAGGATTAGACAGATTCATGGATACCAAGTGTATCGGTAGTTACTGAAAAGGACATTCAAGTGCCACCTCGGAGTTGGTTGAGGTAGGCAGGATTTCCCTGGGTACTGGTTGTGGGGGGTCGGGAGCAGGTCAGGGTTTTGCCCTCCCTTCTGCTCGAGATCCCCGTGTACAACTGGGGGCCACTGTGTGATACAGAATGCTGGACTAGATGGGCTGAGGTCCGATTCAGCATGGCTCTTCTTATGTTCTTATGTTCTTATGTAAACCTCCCTGCGTGCTGTTGGCATGGTGCCGAATAGGGAGTGCTGTGTTTACAGGCTTCTGCGCCTGCGTACAGGAGCTTCTGGGCATGCGCGGAGGGGGCTAGGGAGCGCTGTGTTTACAGGCTTCTGCGCCTGCGTACAGGAGCTTCTGGGCATGCGCGGAGGGGGGGGCGCATGCCGAATAGGGAGTGCTGTGTTTACAGGCTTCTGCGCCTGCGCACAGGAGCTTCTGGGCATGCGCGGAGGGGGGGGCACCAAAATAATGTTTTGGGGCAGGGTGCCAAAATAATGTTCGCTTACCATTCAAAATTACCTTAGACCGCCTCTGACTGTACCGTATTTAACTTGGCTGATGCACACTTGGCATGGAGACCTGGCTGGCATGCACAATACTGGCTAGAGGCAAAGGAGAAGCTAGGGCTGCCATTCCTTTCCATGTCTTCACGGCATTCCCTCTGGTTTGCTCTTTCTTTCTTAGTTTTTTTTCCTAGGTCGGGTCCAGGCCCTTTTCTGGAGGTGTGTTGGCGTAACAAGAGAAAGTTAGATCCAGCAGCAGTTGGTACCGCTCTGACGGTCAGTTCTGTGTTCTGGTTCCCTCCATGGTACCAGTCATACTTGGTCACGGGTAATGGCTTATGATGACCCTCCATGGATAGCCAAAAGCAAAACTGCAGGGTATTAAAGTTCACTTCTGGTTTCGAAAAAACGTTTTTTTAATGCTAAACACTAGTTCAGGGGGCTCTGTAAGTTAACAAAAAGGTGAACTTTCTGGGGTCTTTTCTCACTACTCTGACTCTCCTTTAACTGTCGTAGCTGAATCCTGTGGACGACAGCCAACTTCATCAGCTGCATGAAGCAACATCTTTTAATTTGCATATCTGCTGGTTGCAGGGTGGCGGAGATCGTAAAACATGAGTTAGGCAGAAGTGTGAAGTCAAAGGAATGGACCAATGTTACCCTCCTTTCTGACGTAACAATTCTTGTATAGGAGTCATTTGCAGTACAGTGTTGTCTGTGTCTATTGAAAAGGAAGTCATATTGTGTTCAGTGATCTATTTTCCCTCTTAGCTGGGCTTGGAATTGCAACTTGAAATAAGTGCAGAAAAGCGCACTATTTACATTTCCTTCTAGGGAAGGACATTTTTCCTCCAACACTCTGATTCAGGCCAGTTTTGCTAAATTCTGGTTTTTCTAAACCAGTGGTTCTCAACCTGTGCTCCGTGGACCACCAGTGGTCCACAAGAACTAAAATATGGTCTGTGGCCTCACCATTACTATACTGTTGCAACAGGACAGGTCTCGCAAAACCCTCTTATAGTGCCGAGGCTTATTAAATATGGTTTTCTGTGGGCGAGCAGATGGTGACTACTGGGTGGCATATGTTCTGTGTCCAAAACTAGAGCTGATGTGGTCTATCCAATGCAATTTTCTGAATCAGCACCCCAAATAAATAAACCTAATTGAAAGTTGACCAAAAACTGATTTGTAACCATTTTGGTACTAATATTGAAGAGTGGTTCCTGGTCAAAGTAGTTCCTGGTCTAAGTGGTACCTGCTCAAGTGGTCCCTGGTCAGAAAAAGATTGGGAACCACTGTTCTACATGAAATGAGGCTACACTCACCTTACACAGTGTTAGATGTATGATACCGTTCATGACTCTTTCATAAGGGAATCCTAGGATTTGCGCTTTAGTTGGTACTTAGAATATCTGTTAGAGCAGTGTTCCCCAACCAGTGTGCCACGGCACACTAGTGTGCCGTGAGCGATCATCAGGTGTATCGTGGGAAAACCTCCAATATACCTTTTGTTCCCCCTCCTGGGCCTGCTGCTTGCAGGCCCAGGTTTCACACTAAGTGAGTGTATAAATACATTTAAAAACATATTAACTATATGTATTACTGTGTTAGAGTGTCATTTTGTGTCATTTTGGGTGGTGGTGTGCCCCAGGATTTGGTAAATGTAAAAAATGTGCCGCGGCTCAAAAAAGGTTGGGAAACACTGTGTTAGAGAGTTCTAGCAGACAGCACTCCTATAACTCCCAAGCAGAGAACGCAACAAACTACACATCCCAAAGGTCTGTAACAGAACAAAAGGAGTTAAAGGCAAATCAAATTGCTATGATTGTTACAGTGTGGATGATATACCCCAAAACCATGCTCTCGCCCATCCTTAGTAGAAAGGGGGAAAGGTCGGTTTCATTTTCTCCCAGATCTGGGTTTTGTTGAAGGGTATTGAAGTAAGATTTTTGATGCTGGGTATTGGAGGGAAACGCAAAGCCCGTCCGTGCCCATTTTCCTCTCTCCTATTGTCTCCTCTTTGCTGGATTTTGTACATCCCTCGGTGCGTGCACCTGGCCACTTCTACCTTAGTGTTATACTCACAGATGGTCCCAGCACTCTCCTTTAAGCATCACTGGAGACGTTATTTCACTATGCTCCTAGCTTTGCTTCCGAGACCTCCAGCACGCGGTAGCAAATTTGGCATGTTTAACATTTCCTTGGCTTATCCCAGAGAATGGATAGGTGATACCTATTTACTAATGAAAGCAAAAGTGGCTTTGAGCTAACTTGCTGTCAAGAGTTTGCGCAAGATGCTGGCATGAATTCATTAGAAATACTTTCTGCCGTTCCCAGAGGTCCTCCCTTCTTTGTTTACAATGTGCTGCACATTATCAGATTAGCAATGGCGTGCCAGCAATGTGGCTGCATTGCACCTTTGTACCTAATTTGTTTGAGTGTAGCTATGGCAATAAAGAGAGGTCAGAAACATCCTGACATGATGGATCTTCCTGAATACCCTGAAAACGAGCGGAACAAGCTTCCTGAAGCATTTTCTGTAGAAAGACAACCCCCTGCATGGGTGCGCTTTGAAATCCTGTGCAGTTCTATTCAGAAATAAATTATGTGAGCATAAATGTATGTTGGGTTGAGCTAATGCTTACAGTGGGGTCCCGTCCCCACCGTCCCCCGCTTCCCATCTAAACCAGTGAAAAGAGCATTCCTGTGAAACTTTTATTCATTTATTTATTTATTATTTTATTTATTTCAATTATTTATACCCCGCCCTTCTCAACCCCCAAAGGGGGGCTCAGGGCGGCTCACAAAAGGCACAATTCGATGCCGCATAACAATCCATAAAAACCAGCAATTAAATCAAATACCTTTACAATCCATTAAAACCAATTAAGTATCCATAATTAAACACATAATCCGAGTTCCATATTCAAAGTTGCCCAAGCCAAGTCCGTTTCCATAACCTTTGTCATCTGTTTATTGTCTGCTTGCTGCCCAGTATCTGACCAAACGCCCGGTCCCAGAGTCACGTCTTTAACTTTTTTCTGAAGGCAAGGAGGGAAGAAGTTGATTCAATTTCGCTGGGGAGCAAGTTCCACAGGTGAGGGGCCACCACCGAGAAGGCCCCGTCCCCCGTCCCCACCAAACATACTTGCAACGAAGGTGGGATCGAGAGCAGGGCCTCCCCGGAAGATCATAAATTTCGAGGTGGGACATAAGGGGAGATACGTTCGGACAAGTAAGCTGGGCTGGAACCATATAGGCCATTTGGCGTGTCTTCTCGAAAGAGGCCGCAGCATTGTGGAGAGTGCGTCTCCATGCCTCCCGATGTGAGGCCAGGGTGGACCATTGTTGGTGATCAATCTGGCCAAGCCTGAGATGTTGTTTCTGGGAGTCCTTATATCTCTTTTTGGGGGTGCCTCTCTTGCGCTGACTCGTGGCAAGTTCACCATAGAGTAGTATCTTGGGAGGTGGTCGTCCTCCATCCTAGAGATGTGCCCTGCCCAGCGCAGCTGTGTTCTCAATAGCATGGCCTCAATGCTATTGATCCTTGCTTGTTCAAGGACAGCAACATTCATCACATAGTCGGTCCAGTGTATATTTAGGATTGTGCGAAGACAGCGGTGATGAAAGCGTTCGAGGAGTCGTAGGTGTTGTCAATAGGTAACCCATGTTTCAGACCCATATAGGAGAACAGACAGTACGATAGCTCTGTACACACTGATTTTGGTGCTTTGCCTCAGGTGCTTGTTGCTCCAGACTCTTTTGTGAAGCCTCCCAAATGTACTATATGCCTTTGCTAATTTATGATCTATCTCTTTGTCAATCTTGGCGTCTGAAGAGATTATGCTTCCCAGGGAGGTGAACTGCTGAATGGACTTAAGCACAGATTTGCCTATGCTGACGTGGGGATGATGGTGTTCTCCCTGTGGTGCGGGCTGGTAGAGGACTTCCCTTTTCTTCAGGCTGAATGGACTTAAGCACAGATGTGCCTATGCTGACGTGGGGATGTGGTGTTCTTCCTGTGGTGCGGGCTGGTAGAGGACTTCCGTTTCCTTCAGGCTGACTTCCAGCCCAAACAGCTCTGCAGCTGCTGAAAAGCAGGATGTGAGGCGCTGCAGGGCTGCTTCTGAATGGGCGACAAGGGCAGCATCGTCAGCAAAAAGCAGCTCTCCAACATTAGTACCAGAAGGGTTACAAATCAGTTTTTTAATGACTATTTTATTATTTTCTTCACTGGCAAAAAAATATTAGGAGAATTGAGATTTTCTGTTTCCAAAAAGGAATCCTTGAAATACAGTCACAAACTTGAATCCAATTGCTGCGCTCAACTAGAACAGAGCCACTGAATCAAACTATTTATTTTAAGTCAACATCTATGTAATTCCCACTAGTTCAATAGGTCTATTCTTGCTGGGAATAATAATTAGATTTAATTTATGTGAGTCGGTCTTTTAAAAAAATTAGATGTTGATGCCATGAGTGATATCACAAAGTTGTTTACATCATTGACTTTCAAGTATTTAAGCATTTTATTAAAGGATGCAATTTGCACTTGTAATTTTGTACATTGTGCTCGGGACTCCACGCTCTTAAACCGAAATTACATATTTGTCACAATTTCACATTACAACGCCTACAGGGGGTTCCACGGAGATGAATTACCATGTGTTTGATGTGGAAATGCTAAAGTGCGTCTTTTGAGATGCAGCACACAGTCGTTTTGATAATCAGTCATCTTGCAACAAGGTTAGGGATAACGAGGGAAAACGGGAAGCCACGCACTCAACGTCCAAATGCTCTTAACATGGAATTATGAAGGGGATAATTTTATGGGAGCAAAATCCCCCTTGCCTTAAAATCAGAATCAATTATGCACTCACATTAAGACTCACATGGAGACAAATCTTAATCATATTCTCACAGATTTTATGGGAGCTCTTTGTGCCGAGAGCGCTTAGAGGCATTATAGGCCAATACACACTTTTGTACTGAATGTATGAGTTTAAAGTTTTAAGCAGTAGATAACTGCCATCATGTTCTATCAGATATGGTCATAAAGCTTATTATAAATGTGCGTTAGGCATTGGATGTACGTACCAAGGCTATAAGAAGGGGTCCTTGAGGAATTTGCTTCTCAAAATATTAGCCTTGAGTCCTGTGAACGAAGGTGCTTTATCTGACTCCAGATTTCCGCCTGCTTCGTCCATGTGCTCTTTGCTGGAATGGTCAAAGAGAGGAAGTCCTGCCCCTCAGATGACCTCAGAAAGGGGAGGAGCTAGGGTGATGACATCACCTTGGCACCAAACACAGTCCCTCCCACCAAGTCCGCATGGTAAAGGACAAAAGAATGCAAGTAAGGTAAACCAAGTCCATGATGCAGTACCAAATAAGCCCTGTAGGGACGTAACAAGCCCAGATCCATTTTTAGCCGTTCCCTTTGGCCAGCCCGGCTCCTTCGGTTTGATCCAGTATCTCTAACTGTCACGGATTCCCATCCAAAAAGGGACAATGCGACAGGCGATCACAGTTTCTTCTCCCCTATTTGGCATCACCGCTGAATCTTTTTGATTTTCCTTTCTTTTCCTGGTTCTTTTTATTGAGTGGGACTGGCTGGGAGTTGGGACGTCGGGTGGAGCGCACGCGTGTTTGGGGGCTTGGAGCGTCACCCTTTGAGCTTCTTTTTTCTCCTTCCCTTCCCCTCCTTCAGAAAATACTGTACGTACTTCTAAAAGATAATACTGGAATGTGGCGCAGCTGGCTAAGTGTCAGCTGCATAAGATCTCTCTGACCAATAGGTCATGAGTTCGAGGCCTGCCCGGTTCGAGGTGGGTGCTCGACCTTTAAGTGTAGCCTGCTGTCAACCTTTGCAGCCCGAAAGACAGTTGCATCTGTCAAGTAGGAGATAGAGGTACCACATTAAGTGGGGAGGCAAATTTTGACTGAATTACGAGGCCATTAAAGAACTCCAGGAACGCTGAGGAATGCGGAAGGAACAACAAGGGATGCTGGGAACGCTGAGAGATGAGGAGTGCGTCAGCTCCCCCTGGTGGCCAGAGTTTGCCTCTGTTCATCTATATGTGTGTATGTGGAAACAGCAGGGATTGTCTGCTAAGTATGTGTACCTGTAGAAATACCAGTGAGCAGCCCTGCAGACTCTCACATTCTGCTTTGCAACAGCTGCAGAGCTGTTTGGGCTGGAAGTCAGCCTGAAGAAAATGGAAGTCCTCTACCAGCCCACACCACAGGAAGAACACCATCATCCTCACGTCAGCATAGGCAAATCTGTGCTTAAGTCCGTTCAGCAGTTCACCTACCTGAGAAGCATCATCTCTTCAGACGCCAAGATTGACAAAGAGATAGATCACAGATTAGCAAAGGCATATAGTGCATTCGGTAGGCTTCACAAAAGAGTCTGGAGCAACAATTACTATGTAATTTGTCAGGAATAATGACCGCATGTTTTACATCATTCTGGAACACAGGTTTTCAGAGAGCTTCTGGTTTCAACACCAGACGAACTAATTTGAGTTTGTACAAATCTGTGTCCTATACTGGACAATAGGTGATTCAAGGTGTCTTAGTGAGATTCCGTGAGATCCATTAAAGCTTTCAAATCTATTATGGAAATATGCTACGTGCAGATAGTTTATGAGTAGTAGTGATAATCACGGTAGCGCAGCAGGTTAAACTGCTAAGCTGCAAAACATGCTGACCAGAAGGTCAGCAGTTCAAATCTACGGGAGGGGGTGATCTCCAGCTTGCTAGCCCCAGCTTCTGCCAAGCTAGCAGTTCGAAAACATGCGAATATGAGTAGATCAATAGGTCCTGTTTTGACAGGAAGGTAACGGCGCTCCATGCAGTTGTGCTGGCCACATGACCTTGGAGGTATCTATGGACAACACCGGCTCTTCAACTTAGAAATTGAGATGAGCTCGACCCCCAGAGTCAGACATGACTAGACTTAATGTCAAGGGGAAACTTTTCTTTTGGGCAACTGAGTGCATTAGGTTTTTTGTGGCCCTCCCAAAACCTCTGTGGGGACAACCGGGGTTCCCTAGCCTCCACTCATTTCCCCCTGTTCTAGTTCCTTCCTGATCCCTGCACCCACAATGTGGCTTTTTTCCTCCAGCCACATATTTACATATTCTATTTGGGGCCAAGACTTTTAACCTTATTCCAGTTTTTCTTCCAAGAAATGCAATATAAGCACTAACTGAGGAAGTCATCGGGGGGGCAGCTTCCTTTCCGCTGCCCTGGAGACGAGGATACAATGGAGCCATGGCTTCAAACTACAAGACAGGAGATTCCACCTGAACATTAGGAAGAACTTCTTCACTGAGAGAGCTGTTCAGCAGTGGAACTCTCTGCCCCAGAGGGAGTGGGGTGGAGGCTCCTTCTTGGAAGCTTTTAAACAGAGACTGGATGGCTATCTGTCAGGGGTGCTTTGAATGCAATTTTCCTGCTTCTTGGCAGGGAGTCGGACTGGATGGCCCACGAGGTCTCTTCCAACTCTATGATTCTAAGTGGACCCAACTCTTTATTTATGTTTGTATCACGTGGCCTTATAGCATTCTTTGGATCCACGTGTTTCAAATCTTCAAGCCTTCCCTTCAAGGCTGGGCCAAAGTACACTGCTGTTACATGTCTTCTTTCTCGACATGATAGTTCTAAGGCAAATCTATGCTGGGGGTTTCTTGAAAAGATGTGTTCAGAAGGATCTTCCCATTACTTCCTCTGAGGCTGGGAACATAGGACTTGCCCAGGATCACCAAATGGGTCTCCGAAGGTCACACTTCAACACATGCTGGGTTGCTATTAGTTTGTTTTGTTTTGTCTTGTTTCATGTCAGGAGCGACTTGAGAAACTGCAAGTCGCTTCTGGTGTGAGAGAATTGGCTGTCTGTAAGAACGTTGCCTAGCGGATGCCCAGATGTTTTGATGTTTTGCCATCCTTGTGGGAGGCTTCTCTCACATCCCCTCATGGGGAGCTGGAGCCGACAGAGGGAGCTCACCCACACTCTCCTTGGATTCGAACCTGCAACCTGTCAGTCTTCAGTCCTGCAGGCACAAGGGTTTAACCCAGGGGTGGGCAATTATTTTTTCCAAGGGGCCACACAAGAGCCAAAAAATATTATGGAGGGTCACACCTAAAGGCTGAACTACATTCTAATCTACATAATTTATTTATTTATTTACTATATTTACTATATAATACACATCATTAATATTAACATATTAATATATCAAGAAATATTCATATATTATTAGTATTTATATCATAATTATCATATTTTAGTATATATATATAGACATAATATATTGAAATTATAATATAATATAACATTATATTATATTATTATATTATTATAATAAAATTATTATAAAATAATAATAAAAACCACTAAAATAAAATAAAATGAAATTCAAGGAGACAAGGTGCGAACCAAGATAGAGGCTGACATCCTCAAGAGAGGAAGGATCCCAAGATGGAATGGCCCAATGGACGCAGCCCAGAGAATGACAAAGCGGATCCAGCCACCGCAGCAGCAGAGCAGCAGACGATCAGAGGCTGCAGGCTTCCGCCCGCTCTCGCCCCCAGCCATTCCCCAGCTGATCGCCCTGCCATGGAGTGCCTGCCATCCCGGCTTTGGAGTGCCTGCCATCCCAGGAGGCGATCCGGGCCTGCAGTGGGAGCAGTCGGTGACCTGAGGCGGCTGATCGCCCTGGCGACCCGGAAGATGTTCAAGTCTTCCGGGTCGCCAGGGCGATCAGCCCGCAGGCTCGCCGACTGCTCCCGCTGCAGGCCCGGATCGCCTCCCGGGATGGCAGGCACTCCAAAGCCGCCGCTCCTCTGATTATTCTCCGGAGTGGCGGGCTGTCTGCTGACGCAGGCCCTACAGACTGCGATGGGATGGCGGCAGCGGCACCCCTTCCTCTTGCCCCCTCCCTCAATGCCCTTCTCCCCGGGCTGGACAGAATCGGCCGGGGAGCCGCATCCGGCCCGCAGGCCATAAGTTGCCCAGGTCTGATTTAAGCCATTGCTATTAGTTTAGAGCAAATACGATTTGGATGGCGACATGCATTCCAGTGCTGTTTAGAAATATGTCCCGACTCTGAGAATACGGATAAGACATGTCTTTCTTAAAAGATTTGCGATGAGCCAATGCTGCACCAGCACTGCTTTCCCGTTGTTCCAGATGCTATAACAGAACTATTATTATTATTTTCCTAGCAAGGCTTCTACAACCCTGGACTGTTATTGTTCTCATGCTAGGAGGGCATCGTTTACCCAAAAGGTAATGTTGCTAAATGCAATGATTCATTAACCTCTCACTGTAGATGGCTCTCCATGGGTAGACGCAGAAATTGTTTTGGCATCGGAATCAGACATGATAATGAGATTTTCATGGATTTATACCGAAAGTGTTTGACATCTTAATGAAGTATAGATTGCATTTGCACTGACGTCTCAGTGAGAGTGCTGTAATTGTATTAAATCTTGCTGTACTTAGGGAAAATATTATATTAACCGTTTTGCAACTGATCGAAAAATATCAATCCATATCTCGCTGTGTTTTAAAGTGGCGTTTACGTGCAGTGTCAGAACTACACGTGAGGATTCATATTGCAGCGTGCATCCCATTGAAAGTAATTTGGTACTTCTAGAAGGCCTAGGCCACCAGAAACATATTCAGTTTTGACTTGAACTTCTCGACCTAATAGTTTTCAAAAGGATTAAGTGTTTCATGTGCCTTTACTTCGAGATTTTAAATGCTTAAGTTTTTGCTTTATTGTATCTATGACTTTTCAAAGCGTAGATGTTTCCATATAGATCAGAGGTGGTGGACATATAGTATTCAAAGATGGTACTGAACTCCAGCTCCCATGGCTCGCTTTCATTTGTTTTGCTGGGCAAGGATGGTTGGCATTGCTATCCATCGAAGTCTGAAGTGCCAGCCTTTCCCCAAGTAACCGTGGCCTAGGCTGCTGCTCATTTCATGCATTCAAAGCGAACTTCAGAGTGCAACAGCCAGGCAACACACTCCCACAAAAGTGCATGAAAGAAAGCCCTTAATGTATAGCAATGCACTGTGCTTCTAACTGGTTTCAGGATTTTCTGAACAGTGAAATTACTTTCTGCAATATTAGTTTGAAGCTACATTGAAACTACATTGAAACTCATTCCTCCAAGGTTGGGGTCAGCGTGTAGAATTTATGGCTGGTGTTTCTGAAAGCTCCCCTCTCTCTTGTGGGGTGCCTCAATGTGCAATTCTCCCCCCCCCCTTCTTTTTAACATCTACGGTATGTCAAGCCACTTGCCAGTCTGGTGCGGAGTTTCGGGCTGGAGTGTTACCAATATGCGGACGACACCCAACTCCTTCTACGCTTGGAGCAACCTCAGTACTGGACAGTTTCATTTTGTGTCTCGAAGCCGTGTCAAATTGGCTGTGTGCCAGCAGACTGAAGGTGAATCTGGCCAAGACTGAGATCTTGTGGCCTGGCTGCCCACCTTTGATGGTCCCTGTCTTCATCCGCTACTGTTAAGAGCTTGGGTGTGGTCTTAGACACACAGCTAACCATGGAGTCCCAAATCGCTGCTGTTAGCAAGCAGGCCTTTTTCTATCTTCGCCAGGCAAGGCAGTTGGCTCCTTACCTTTCAAGGGAGGCCTTGGCAACAGTCATCCATGCCACGGTGACCTCTAGGCTGGACTATTGCAATGCCTTGTATGTTGGCCTCCCTTGGTCAACGACCCGGAAAATTTGGATCATCCTGCCATACCACTACCATTCTCCATGTACCAGCTATGGCTGGCTATGATTTTATGTGACTGTTTTAAGATGTAGTTTTATGTGTTTTTAATCGTGTGTTTTATATGCTGTTTTATATGCTGTTTTTATATGCTGTAAACTGCCCTGAGCCTCGGGAAGGGCGGTTTATCAAATCAAAATAAATAATAATAATAATAATGCAGCCAGGCTACTCGCTAAATCACTGATGAGAGGCCATATAACTCCTACGCTGCAACATCTCCATTGGCTCCCAACGGAATATCGGGCCCTGTACAAGATGCTGGTCCTAACTATTAAAGCCTTGCATGGCTAAGGGCCAGCGTACCTCAGAGACCGCCTCTCTTCTCTCCACTATCAACAGTCGCCTCGCCCCACTCAACAAAATATTTTGTATGTACCAGGTCCCAGGGAAGTATACCTTGATAGTACGAGACGCATGGCCTTTTCTATCACTGCTCCTGTTCTATGGAACTCTCTGCCCCCTTACCTGAGAGCCATGCGCGATCTGTGGTCCTTTGCGCAGGCACTTAAGAACTGGCTTTTTAATAGAGCTTTTGTGTTATAATTCTGATTTTAATACTTGTCTGTTTTAATGCTGTATCTTTATGTAAATCGCTCGGAGCATCTGGGATGGAGGGCCATTAACAAATATTAAATTGAATGGATGTATGTATGAATTAAGTGGTCAGTGTAAATGGGGTCCTAATGAAAATACGCTCATTAAGCTCCTTGTTCTTCAGGTGTTCCCTAGTTCAAGCCTGTCCAACATTTGACGGACATCCAGGAGTCTATATCTTGTAAATAGCTGGTACTTGGGGAACCCCCTTGCTCTGTTCCCCAGGCTCCTGTCCAACAGGCGTCACTCTGGGCTCTGCCCTCCCTCCTGCGTCATTCTTTTTTGAATTTTTTTTTTTTTGGAATTTGCTCCTCCCTTCCTTCTCTACAGCGTCAAACCTCTTGCCCAGTTGATGCTGTAGAAGGGAGGGAGGCGCAAAGGGGAGCCCCTCTTTGCTCCGCCCTCCCTCCTACAGCGTCACTCCGGGTGGCAGAAGCGGCGAAACCGCCCCCGTGATCGGCCCCGCCCTCCGCGATCAGCCCCACCCCCGGCGCCATCCCCGCAACCGGTCCCGGCCCCCGCTGCGGCCCGCCAGGTGCTCAGTCGCCGGAATTCCGGCCCTTGGGCCCGTAGAAGTTGGACAGCACTGCCCTAGTTTATATGGGGAGGTGAGAGCCCTGCCAGACATGCCCAAAATGTGGGACCTGTCTCGGATCTACCAAATGACACCTCAGGTAAAATAGAATTAATCCAGAGAAATCTGGGACCTCCCAGTTTGCTCTGGATTAATAAAACACTTAGAAAGATCTGAACCTTTAGCTCTCACCTGAGGGGTCTGCCAGCAACACAGGCCCCTCTGGAGAGCTCTCCTGGCGCTTGGAAATGGTGCATCAAGAGATGGGGACGGCCAGGGGACATGTAGCCACCCCACCAGGGAAATCCCGGGGTTTGTGGTGGGTGTGTGACCTTAATCCCAGGAGGAATTGGGTTTAAGTAACCCAGTTCCTCCCAGGATTAAGGCCTGTCTGAAACGGCTCTGAGTCACAGACCATTGTTTTAATTCATCTGCTGGTGTCTGGCAGTGGCTTCCAAAGTCTCTCACAAAAGTCCTTCCCATGGTTGCCAGAAATTTGGTTCAAATGGAGATGCCAAGCATTTAGCCCGGGATTTTCTCCATGCAAAACGTGTCCTACTCTCTATCCAGGAGGCTTCCCTTGAACCAGGCTGAGGAATCGGCTCAGGCAGAGATTACTCAGAAGCAGTTCAGTTTTCCATCAAGACAATGATGACTGTTGCATTACACATAAGTGAAAATATTACTGACATCCTTGAAACATGTATCATTTCATAATTAAGCTGTCACACTTTAGCATTTGTTTTATGGCCAATATCCAAAACATGAGCAAATCTTCACAAAGCAAAGAAGCTTAATGGTGAACTATGTATTGTTTTTATAAGACCGATGATGACTGGATGTACGTACACTTTGCTTGGGCAAAAGACTTCCGAAGAAGCAAATCAAGTACAGAGAAAATGTTTGGGGTACTTATTTCTTTATTTATTGGTCTTGCAAACTAGGCACCCTTCATTTGAAAACATCAGAGTGAATAAACAGAAAAACAGTATTACTGCATTTTCTGGTGTATAAGACTACTTTTTAACCCAAGAAAATATTCTCAAAAGTCAGGGGTGTTGTCTTATGTGCGGGAGTCATATGCGCTGGAGTCGTCTTATGCGCGGAGTCGTCTTATGCGCGGAATCGTCTTATGCGTGAGAGTCGTCTTATGCGCAAGAGTCGTCTTATGTGCGGGATTCGTCTTATGTGCGGGAGTCTTATGCGCGGGAGTCGTCTTATGCACGTGGAGTCGTCTTATTCTTATGCGCGGGAGTCGTCTTATGCGCGGAGTCATCTTATGTGCGGGAGTCGTCTTATGCGCAGGAGTCGTCTTATACGCAGGAGTCGCCCAATGCCTGGGATCATCTTATGCTTAGTCGTCCTATGCGTGGAGTCTTCTTATGCGCTGGAGTCCTCTTATCTTAGGAATCGTCTTATGCGCTGGAGTCATCTTATGCGCTCGTCTTATGCGCGGAGTCATCTTATGTGCGGGAGTCGTCTTATGCGCAGGAGTCATCTTATACAGGAGTCATCTTATGCGTGGAGTCGTCTTATGTCTTATGCACGGAGTCATCTTATACTTTATGCGGAGTCATCTTATGCGCAGGAGTAGTCTTATGTGCGGGAGTCATCTTATACACGGGAGGCATCTAATGCACAGGAGGCATCTTATGCGTGGGAGTCGTCTTATGCGCGGGAGTCGTTTTATGCACGGGAGTCGTCTTATGCGTGGAGTCGTCTTATGTGCGGAGTCGTCTTATGCGCGGGAGTTGACTTATACATCAGGAGTCATCTTATACACCGGGAGTCATCTTATAGAGCGGGTGCTGAAACTGTATGAAAGCATTAAGGGCGATGCTGTACAAGGATGGTAGAAGAAAATCCGTTCATCAGGATTCGTGGACTTAATGCAGCCCCGATGTTGAGGTGAAGGGGCACCTCACTAGGAAGGTGTAAGTGAAGGGCGGAGCAAGCTGCAGGCATCCAAAGCACCCGGGGTATGGAAAACAGAGATCGGGTGGCTCTGGGCCCAGAAAAGCACACCTCTTTTACCTGTCTGGCCCGCCTTTGTATCCTCTTACTGTACCTCCTCCTCTGCCTCTCAGATCTCGCTCCTGAAGACAGCAGTGAAGCGGTGCGGGTGCGCATGTGCGAGTTCTGAGAGGCAGAGGAGGAGATACAGTCATAGGAAAATTATCATATTGAAATCAAATCTGATGCTTTAAAAAATGTTATTTGGTGTGCGTTGGAAGAGGGGTAGTCTTATACGGCGAGTACACCCCAAACTGTATATTTTAACTGGAAAAGTTGGGGGTCGTCTTATACACCCGGTCGTCTTATATGCCGGAAAATACGGTAACTTAAAACGGACACAGAGTTCAATCTGTTGTGATCCTAAATTTTTCTGCCAGCAGATTTTCCAACACCTCTGATGTCATGTCATTGGAGAGCCAAGGGAACTCCTTATTTAGCAAATGTAATCTGACACTTTCCGGGTGTTGTATGTTTCATCGTAGCAGCTTATTCGCAAGTCTACGAAGCCTTGGGACTAATTCATAGTGCGGTGTAGAAAATCGCGATTGCCAGCACTCAGGCTCCACCATTCAGAATTTAAGCTCAAGCAAAGCCAAAGAGGAAAGTGGCAGGGCCCGAGGAATGGAGTGGTGAGACGCTGTGGGAGTATATTGTGAGAATTTTGTGGTATCAGAGCCACTTGTGACTGCTATTAACTTAACCTAGAAATCAAAGGCAACATGTTGCCAATGAACATTTTCTGACTGCATTAGACGGGCAGGGAAGTTGTGGCCGTCGAGAGGTTGCCAGGCTGCCACTCCTGACATGCCCCACTACTGACTATGCTGACCTGGGGCAAATGGGCCTTGCAGTCTGGCATCATCTGGAGCAGGGTTGCTTAAACCTTTTCTACTCATGACTCCTTTCTGCCCAATACATTTTTACTTGATCCCACATTTATATTATTTGGTGCACGTTTGTAAGGCACTGAATTTTGCCACTATTTCTGTGTAAACCGCTTTGAGTTCCCCGGGGGGTGAGAAAAGTGGTATATAAATACTGTAAGTAAATAAATATCTATCTATCTATGTACATAATAAAAGTCAGTGTTTGCGGACAGAGGTGCAGCGGTGCATGCAGAGAAATATGTGGCAGCGTTTCGATTGGTTGCCACTGTGGGATTATTTGCATAAAGGACTCAGATTGGCCAGCCTCAGAACTCCAACAATCTAAGGCACCAGACAGAGGGCATTGGTTGCCACTGAGGAACTATTTGCATAAAGGACTCTGATTGGCCAGCAAAACAGAATGCAACTGAGTGCTTGAGTTAGCCAAACGACAGTTTTTTTCCATTGGAAATGGAATGTTCATTTTCTGGGAGGTGCGGAAGTGCCAAGGAATATGTGACAGCGTTTTGATAGGTTGTCACTATGGGATTATTTGCATAAAGGACTCTGATTGGCCAGCCTCAGAACTCCAACATTCTACGGCCCCAGACAGAGGGGATTGGTTGCCACTGAAATGGTATTTGCATAAAGGACTCCGATTGGCCATCCACATTCCAACATTCAAAGGCGACTCAGAGGGAAAAGGAAGGGCCTCAGGCAGTCAGACACTGCTGCCCACAGCAGTGACGGATCAGGACCAAACTTGGCACACAGGGGCCCAATGGCCACTTCACAACGTGACCCTCACCCAATGACCACTACAGACCAAAATTAGCACACAGAGCCCCCTTGACCCACTCTACACCCTGGTGCTGTTTCAAGGAGGATGGACCACAGATGATGGGACTTGAAATGCCTTCACTCACCTTCCGAGACCGCTGCAACCCTCATCCAAAGAATGATCAAGACCAAACATGGCACACAGAGCCCCCATGACCCACTCTACATCCTGGTGCCGTTTGAAGGAGGATGGACCATGGATGATGGGACTTGAAATGCCTTCACTCACCTTCCGAGACCGCTGCAACCCTCATCCAAAGAATGATCAAGACCAAACATGGCACACAGAGCCCACATGACCCACTCCACATCCTGGTGCCGTTTGAAGGAGGATGGACCACGGATGATGGGACTTGAAATACCTTCACTCACCTTCCGAGACCACTGCGACCCTCATCCAATGAATGATCAAGACCTAATGTGACACACAGAGCCCCCATGACCCACTCCACATCCTGGTGCTGTTTGGAGGGGGGTGGACCATGGCCAGTGGGACTTGCAGTGCCTTCACTAAGTTCCTGAGACCACTGCAAGCCACGTAAACATCTAATAGGAACCAACCTTGGCACACAATGCCTTCCTCAAATAACCCGGGCACCGCCGGGTCCCCAAGCTAGTAAACAAACAAACAAACAAACTTCCTGGTGGTAAGAAATGTTTGGCAGTGGCATATGCTGCCTTGGAGTTTGGTGGAGTGTGTTTTCTGAACGTTTATAAGCAGAGGCTGGAAGGATGGCCCTCTGTCTTGGATGCTTTGGTCGTGTGTTCCTGCATGGAACGGGATTGGACTGCATGGCCCTTGGGGTCTCTCCCAGCTTGGGCATTCAACCTGCACTGAATCCAACCCCAAGGTTGGTACGTATTGAAATGCAAACGTGGATCACCTTTGAAGGTCCCATCCAGCTCTTCTCGCTCCCACTCCCACTTTGTTCTCCTTTTTGTTTGCAAAGCTTTCTGAGCGCAGTTTCAGTTCCAGGCATCATGTGTCAGAAATGATTGTCTTCCTTTCCCTCTGACATCTTTTTTTGTCACTCCTTCACTATTCTTTCTTTCTTTCTTTTTTCCGTCTGCCTTTGTTTCCACACAAAACCGAAAGACAGCAGATGAGCTTTGCTATCCCCCTCTTTTTTCTCTTCCTTTCTCTCTGTCTTCTTTTCAGAGCATCCCTCACCCAGTTTGAACCCTTCCTGGATCTTTTTAGTGTCTTGTACGTATTTTGGATGCAAGGGAAAGTGGCATGGAAAGTGTGGCTGAGAAGAACAGCAAGTGGTTTAGGCCGGGTTTAAGGAGGGCGCCTTTGGCAATTCTGTAAGACCCGCTTGGATTTAGGGAAGGTAAAGGGGGGAGGGGGGACAGTGAGGTGTGTCTCTTGGAGGCTTTGCCTTTAACATCTTTCTGATTTCAGTGGGCATGTTAAAAAAAACTGTACTTGCTTCTCTCTCTCTCGGCATTACTTCGCGAACAAAGATTCTTAGGAAGGACTCATCCCGTGCTTTTTACAAGCGGTTGATGACTAAAAAGTCCAATCTGAGCTTTGTTCGACCGCATCGGAAGATGCCCGTTGGCCGCGGCTAGCCAACCAGGTAGATGGAGATGAGCTTTCGTTAGGCCACCTTTTCTAGGCCCCTCTCCATTGCGTGTGCAAGGGTGATACACCTCGCGCCCAATGATAACTCTGACGCAAGGGTTGGATGAAAATGGCCACAACTCCTTTATTAAACAGAACAAAGGGTTGGGGGCCACGCAAGGGTCCTGGATCAGGGTAGAACAGGCCCCCACGAATGTCCAAAGGCACTTGCAAGCCTGGGTGCGAGCGGCCCAATGCCTCTCCCCGGAACTCAGCACCCCAGGGGGCCAGGGAGTTAGCCCCCTTACAACCAAGGGGCGATAAGCCATCCTGATCCAGGGCCCTGCCACCTGCCAACACGGAGTTGCGACAAAGAACATAGTAACACATAACCTTAACCAATGCCACAAAGAACAGATAACATGTACAGTGAGAACACAAATAACCGTGTGCCAAGTAGGGAGGGAGGGAGGAAAACCGAATTGGCGCCTGCATGTGCCAGGGGAAGTCCCAGGCAGCTTTAAATATGCTGCCTGGGCGAAGGGAAGGGCCAGCTAGCCATGTGGAGGGGGAGAGGCGTGGCCAGCCCCCTCATTGGCCAGCTAGCCCTGGCGGCGGGAAACCTACGTGCCGCCCCAGGGGCCTCTGGGAGGAAGAACATAAGAACATAAGAAGAGCCATGCTGAATCGGGCCTCAGCCCATCTAGTCCAGCATTCTGTGTCACACAGTGGCCCACCAGTTGTACACGGGGATCTCAAGCAGAAAGGAGGGCAAAACCCTGACCTGCTCCCGACCCCCCACAACCAGTACCCAGGGAAATCCTGCCTACCTCAACCCCTGACCTCCCCAAGATGGCGACGAGGACAGCCCTACTCTGCAAAAGGGGTTGGCTGGTAAGTCGGCCATGCCCATATGGAGCAAGCAGTGCTCTTCTGGTCACTCAGGATGTTGCCGAACAAGACTGTCATCTCCCGAGTCAGTCTCAAGCGACCAAAGTCCTGAACCGCCTGCATGCAGGGTTGGGTCTGCGGCTTCCAGTGCATCTCTACACCTGCCGTTTCATCCCTCGCCTATTGCTACAGAGCTTTTTCGGAAGTTGGATGTGTCCTTCGAGCCTGTGCAATGGATTTTTCTGGTGGAGTGCAGCGTGCACAGAACTGGCCTCACCCTTTAAACCAAAGGTTCGTCTACCGGGGCCTAGCAAGCTTGGATGGTGGCAGCGAGGTCCTCAGGTCGTGGGTTTGGTTCGGGTTTCCTTCTCTTAGACGGTTGACCTTCCAGGGTTAGACGAGCACCACTGCCCGGGTTTGAAACCAGAGTTTTCCTTCTCTTAGGATGGTTGCCAAAAGGCTAGAAAGCCCATCCTGCCCTTTGACAGCCTTTGTCAGACCCTTCGGTTGTGGCATGGAGGCCCTACTGGTGGCTATTATGCCACCGCCAGCATAGCTCACAACTTCATTAGGGTACGCAAGCCTCTCCCCCACTGCAAGGGGGCGCCAATGGAGAGGTATGTACTTGCTTATTTATTTATTTATTTATTGGTTCGACTTAATATACCGCTCTCTCTGGAGCCCAGAGAGGTTTACAGAGTTAACAGATAAAACACATAAAATGCAATAAAATACAATAAGACCAATTTAAAACCCCCAGTTAAAATCAATTCCAGCAAACTGCGATGGCAGTAGAAATATGTTGGCAGCGGCACAACAAGATGCTGATAATACTCATTAGTTATGGGCCAAATGCCTGTCTAAATAGCCAGGTTTTTACGGCTCTGCAGAATGGCATTAATTCTCGCATGGCTCGTAACTCTTCAGGGAGCCCTCTGCCGCGTGCTGGCAAGTCTATAGACCTTAATGCCCGGCACATCCAGTAGATTGAGCCCCTCTGAGTGCAGTGATCTCCTGGGCACATAAGGGGCAAGTCGCTCCTTCAGGTACACTGGCCCCAAACCATATAAGGCCTTGAAAGTTAAAACTAACACCTTGAAAGTGACCCGGAATTCAATTGGGAGCCAGTGCAGCTCGCGCAAGAGGAGAGTCACGTGGGCAGATCTTGATGCTCCTGAGAGCAGACGTGCTGCAGCGTTCTGCACCAGCTTGAGTTTCTGGATCGCCGACAAGGGTAGGCCAATGTACAGCGCATTACAGTAGTCGAGCCTCGAGATGACCGTGGCTTGGATCACCGTGGCCAAGTCGAAGTGGGAGAGGTAAGGAGCCAGACGTTTTGCCTGTCGTAGGTGGTAGAAGGCTATCTTGCAGGCGCAGGCAATCTGCGCCTCCATAGACAGCTGGGAGTCCAGCCGGACCCCTAGGCTCTTTACTGACGGTTGCGGGCAAAGAGCCACGCCGTCGAACGTCGGCAACTGGGTCTCTACCCCCCCCCCCCCGGGCTTAGGAGACTGGTTTTCCTAAAGATTTCCCACCAAAATCAAACCACTTTTTTCTGTGTTGGAGAAATCGGAACAGATTGTGAAGCATCCCACATAGAAGAATGGATGCAGTTTCCGAGCACTTTAAACTTCCGTGGCTCAAGGCTGTGCCATCCTGGGACTTGGGGGTTTGGTGACGCACCCGCACTTTTGGACAGAAGAAGAGGCTAAAGACCTTGGGAAACTCCTGGGACCCCAAAGCATTGGACCACGGCTGCCTAAAGTGGTGGCAAACTGCACTAATTCTACAGTGTAGACCAGGCCCGCCTGTGCAAACTCCAGCCTTTCAGGTGTTTTGGACTTCAGCTCCCACAATTGTGGAAGGGCCAAAGTTTGTCCAGGCCTGCTGTATAGGCAACTTGGAGGCGCATGGTGTGTTGTGCATTTTAAATTGCACTGTTTTGTCTCGCCCCGCTTCCCCCCCAAACGTCAAGTGTTTCAGCAGTGATTAATGGCCGGCTGTGGGTGAGGCTCTCTCTTATCTCTCATAAAGAAACACCTCAAAAACAAAACACAACAAGAGAAGAAGAAAAGGAGGTTGTTTCCCCCCCCTAGAAACAAGAGGGCACCCTAATATTGGAGGGGAGGAAGGGGCAGCCCTCCATTTGCCAATGAGGGGGAAAGAAAGAGAACAGAAAGAGGGGGGGAGAGGAAACCCTTCATCCTCCCCCCCCCCTCTATACACACACACATATATATGAATCTCCTCAATGCCTCCGTTCTTGGTCCATCCTCCCCCCCATAAAGGATGCTATTCCACTTATCTCACTCCAAGTTTTTAACACTTTACCTGTGTGCCTGCGGCCTGCCCTGTCTTTGTGATTTTTTGATATTCAGTTGTATATTGTTTCTTATGTATATATATTTTTATTGCATTTAGTGTTGATGTTTGATTTTATTTTATTGTAATTTATTGTTTGTTTGGGCTTGGCCTCATGTGAGCCCCCCCCCCCCCGAGTCCCCATTGGGGGGCGGGGGCGGGGTACAAATAAAGTTTATTATTATTATTTATGAACGAGGAAGTCTCTTTTTACTCTTTGAGGTCTCTCTCTCTCTCTGTGCATACACACATATATGTATATCCACATATATGAATGAGGGAGCCTCTTTTTCCCCTTTGAGGTCTTGCTCTCCGTATATATAAAAATTTACATATATATATATATATATATATATACACGTTACCGAACACACACACAAACGCATATACATACCTACACATATATGAATGAGGGAGCCTCTTTTTCCTCTTTTGAGGTCTCTCTATATACACATGCACACACACACACATATATACACACATACACACATATATATACATATATCAACGAGGGATATATAATATTATATACTCACACATACATACACATATATGAATGAGGGAGCCTCTTTTTCCTCTTTTGAGGTCTCTCTATATACACACACATGCACACACACACATATATATACACACATACACACATATATATACATATATCAACGAGGGATATATAATATTATATACTCACACATACACATACATACACATATATGAATGAGGGAGCCTCATTTTCCTCCTTGAGGTCTCTCTCTATACACATACACACATATATATAAACAAACGCATACACATATATGCATACACACACACACACACATATATATATATACTACCGTGTTTCCCCGAAAGTAAGACAGCGTCTTACTTTCTTTTCCCCCCGAAAAGTCCCCCTACGTCTTACTTTCGGGGTACGTCTTATATAAACCAAGACGTACCCCGTCGCCACGCCCACTCCGCCGCCGCCGCCATGCCGCCACCGGCCCATCGGCCGCGGCACACCTCCGCGGCGCACCTTTCTGCCAGGCCTCTCTGACGCGGCGCCTCTTGCTCTCTCCCATCCTCCCTTCCTTGGACGAAGAATGGGAGGGGGAGAGAGCAAGAGGCGTGGCGGCAGCGCGTCACTCTGATGCAGCGCCGCTTCCACGCCTCTTGCTCTCTTCCCCTCCCTTTCTTCATCCAAGGAAGGGAGGGGAAGAGAGTAAGAGGCGTGGCGAAGCAGCGCTGCGTCAGAGTGACACGCCGCCGCTTCACCACGCCTCTTGCTCTCTTCCCCCTCCCTTCCTTGGACGAAGGGAGGGGGAAGAGAGCAAGAGGCGGCGCGTCAGAGAGGCCTGGCAGAAAGGTGCGACGCGGAGGTGTGCCGCGGCCGATGGGCCGGCGGAGGTGGCGCGACGAGGTCCGGCTTACTATCGGGGTACGGCTTATATTAGCCGACCCCCTGACACCCCGATACGTCTTACAATCGGGGTGTCATACTTTCGGGAAACACGGTAGCTGTACCCGGCACGCGCGTTGCTGTGCCCTATTTAGAGAGATGCGAGAAAGTCTGAGTATGTAAGGGTTGGAATTGTTGTTAGTGAATGGGGTGTGTTATGTTTGTGCCTCAGCTCTTTGCCTGCAGTCCTTCGGGTTTGACTTGTCCCATGGCCAGGACGGATCAGCTTGGGGGGGCTTGTCCTGTCAGGGGATCTCTATCTTCACAGGTGCGTCCAGTGTCTGTTGGGGGGCTGTTAAAAATCCTTTCCGTCTCCTTTTGAGCCACCTTTCTCAAGATCTTCGTGTCTAGCTTACTTTCTGCTCCTCTCTTTTTCAAGATGTCCTGCTCTGTGTCTCTTGCCCCCATTGGTCGATGTCCGGTGAGGCTTTCCTCATGGACAGGCCACCTGAGGGAGCTCTTCCAGCGCTGGGCATCAGAAGGTACTTGGTGATGACCCCCATCCCTTGGAGCCAGCTTATAGAGGGGCTGGAGCACCCTCCTTGGCAAACCCCATTGTTGTTGGATGGTCCTCTTATTAATGTGGAATTCCAAGCCACTGGAGATCTTTTTTGGGAAAGGAAGAAGAGCTCCCCTTGAATGGTGTTGATCTCCAGCATGGTCTTCTGATTTGAAAGTGTTGGAGGAGGCACTGGCACTCCTCTGACAGTTTGTTATGGGTCGGAATGTTCATGTTGGCTGGCCAGTACTGAAGCAGTTATGGAACTCCAAGTACCAAGTTAACTTTACCAAGCTACCTGATCGTGCGGGCACAAGGGTGAGGAAGAACACACGGCAACTGTGGAATAGGTGAAAATCAAAAGGTTTATTTCTGGCACCAGCTGGTGGGCTCTTGCCAGCAGAACTCGCTGCAATCAGGGGCAAAAGACCCCGTCACTTCTCATACAAAGACATTTATACCTCAATGGAGTCATTTCAGTTAAGCCCACCCCTTCTTCATGGATAGAAACAATCATAATTGGCTGGTGATTACTGTTGCTTTCATGACATTTCATTAATCCAATAAACAGTGCATTTTCATTAGCATCATTAGCATCACATCTTTAAGTCACACCTCTGAATGAGAACAATAGTCAGTTATAAGTTAGTTCTTTCTCACAGTACAGTTATCAATCCTGAGTCTCTAATGTTCCCTGAGTTGAAACATTGACTTCCAGGCTCCGTGCCAGCAACGGAGGGGGTCAGACTCTCTGTCATGCGCAGTGCTTTCATTATTCGCATTAAGCTCTCTCATAGCACAATCTGTACTGCTTTTCACCCATCTAGCCTATGTTATCTCAAGTCAGGCACAGGGTGTATTAGAATGCTTCAATCACAGTGTTATTTTCATATTGCAAGTGCCTGTCTGATTCTTGGCACAGAAACCCGCATTTCAAAGCTAAACACGCATGTAGCATCACTCTCTGACTGTACTTTTTACCCGGAAAAGTACCAAACCCGCTTTAGTACAGCAGTTATGCAAATCCGCCCTTATTGGCAGCCAATCATGTTGTCAGAATGTAGAGGCTGGGTGAGTCTTTGGCAGCCCCGGAGGATGCTGGGAAATGTAGTTTTATTTTTACTCGTTGTTTTGGGGGCCTTTTAGGTTTTTTTGGGGGGGGGGAGTTTCTTTGCTACAAACGTACCTTGCTTGAGGCCTATTTCTGTTGGCAAGTTTTGTGTTTCTGCGTTGTAAGGTTTCTCTGTTTGAGGTAGTCTTCACATGACGGCTCTTCCTTTATATATATTTAGATATGTGTGTGTGTGTGTGTGTTTATTTTTCCCCTTCGAGGTCTCTCTGCACATGTATACACACACAGACAAATATATAAGGTCTCTATATGTACACATACACAAACATATATGAATGAAGTCTTTCCTTTTGAGGCCCCTCTCTCTCTCTCTATGTGTGTGTGTGTGTGTGTGAGAGAGAGAGAGAGAGAGAGAGAGAGAGAGAGAGAGAGAGAGAGAGAGAGAGAGAGCTGAAGGGGCTCCTGCTTCCCAATACTGTCTTCTCCTCTGAGGGAGGAGCCAAGGCCCGAGGAGGAGGAGGAGGAGGAGGCCGAGCCTGAGCCACATTGGAGTGGATATATGCGTTGTCATGGCAACAGGCCCAGGCGGGCAGGCAGCGAGCGAGCGAGCGAGCGAGCCCCGGCCTCCTCCTCCTCCTCCTCCTGAGCTCGGAGTGGTGTGTGAGTGCGGCTGCTGCCTGTGTGGGTGAGAGGAGAAGAGGGGAGAGGAGCCTCCCGGGCGGAGCTGGAGGCAGGAGGAGGAGAAGCCAGAAGGGACCGCGAAGAAAGGCCTCAAGAGTCCCTCGGAGGAGAGGCACAAGGAGGCAGGCAGACCGGCCTGGCGTGACGACGACGACTACTACTACTACCCACCCTGGGTTGGCGTGGCTGCTGCTGCTGCGGCGGCGCTACTCCCTCGGAGGAGGAGCAGGAGCAGCTGCCCCCAGGATGATGGAGGACGGCTTCTCCAGCTACAGCAGCCTCTACGACACCTCCTCGCTCCTCCAGTTCTGCAACGGTAAGCAGGAGGAAGGAAGGGGCCAGCCCTCAGGCCTGCCCTTGGGGGTCGTGGCCAGGGGTACCTCTGGTGTTGTTGTTGTTGTTGTTGTGTACCTCTGCCTGGCAAAGCAGCCCTGACTCCAGCCTGGAAGCCTCAGCTGCCAAGCCTTGCCTGAAGGTGCACCTGGGATGGATGCAGCTTGAGAGTGTTGTGGGGAGGGGGGAGAGGGGGATGTTGTGTTGCCTTGTGTAGCACCAGTTGTGGCTGCCTTGGGGTTGGCTTGGAAGCCCCACCTGCCCACTCTGAGCAGAGAGGGCAGGGGTGTTGTGTCTTCAAGTGTAGCAGCAGTTGTGCTGCCTTGGGGTTGGAAGCCCCACCTGCCCAGCCTTTCCCGAAAGGTGCATCCACACCGCAGGGTTAATGCAGTTTGGCACCACTTTCATTCCACAATGCTATTGGATGCAGGAGGTCATGAGATGGCATCAGGTTTGTAGGTTTTCTAAGCCCAGAGGTCCAGCATTTGTGCCTTTGGGTTTGAAGCCTGGCCTAATAATAATAATAATAATAATAATAATAATAATTAATTGGGAATGTGGCACAGCTGGCTAAGTGTCAGCTACATAAGATCTCTCTGACCAGTAGGTCATGAGTTCGAGGCCTGCCCGGGTCGATGTGGGTGCTCGACCTTTAGGTGTAGCCTGCTGCCAACCTTTGCAGCCCGAAAGACAGTTGCATCTGTCAAGTAGGAGATAAAGGTACCACGTTAAGTGGGGAGGGAAATTTTGACTGAATTATGAGGCCATTAAAGAACTCCAGGAACGCTGAGGAATGCGGGAGGAACAACAAGGGACGCTGGAAACGCTGAGAGATGAGGAGTGCGTCAGCTCCCCCTAGTGGCCAGAGTCGGCCTCTGTTTGTCTCTATGTATGTATGTGGAAAACGGCAGAGATTGTCTGCTAAGTATGTGTACCTGTAATCTGCTCTGAGTCCCCTTCGGGGTGAGAAGAGCGGAATATAAATAAAGTAAATAATAATAAATAATGATAATAATAAGTAATAATCTGGAACATGGCCATAGAGCCTGAAAAATTTACAACAACCCATAATAATAACTATAATAATAATAAGACTCTGGCATGTGGAAATGGCGGGTTGTCTGCTATATAAATAAAGTAAATAATAAAATAAAGTAAATTCATAATAATAATAAATAAATAAACAATAATCTGGAACATGGCCATACAGCCTGAAAAATTTACAACAACCCATAATAATAACAATAATAATAAAACTCTGGCACAAGCCAGTCAAGGTGGTCCCAGTGGTGATGGGCACGCTGGGTGCAGTGCCTCAAGACCTTGGCCTGCACTTCAAAACAATTGGCGCTGACCAAATCCCCACCCGCCAGCTGCAAAAGGCCACCCTACTGGGATCTGTGCGCATTATTCGCCAATACACCACACCACACAGCGTCCGACGTGTGATCCAATACAAAAGCCAGCATAGTGATCTTGTTTGTTGTGTACTAATCTTGTTATGTATCTAATAATAATAACAATAACAACAACTTTATTTGTATCCCGGCCCATCTCCCCAGAGGGACTCGGCAGCTTAGTAGGCAGCAACAACGCAAACAAAAACAACATAAAATTATTTATTTATTTATTTTATTCAAATTTATCCGTCGCCACTCCCATTCGGCTCGGGGCGACTCACAAACAATAAAAACAACAATAACAACAACATTTACACCTACATTAAAATCATTAGCATTAAAACAGCAACCATAAAATACAGATAGCATCAGAGAGGACTGACAGTTTTTAGGAGCCAATAAACAGCAAATCAATAAAAGTAAACACCAAAGAAAAATAAAGATTAAACAACCCTATGAAATTTAACACAAAACACATCAACTCAAAATAAAATAAACAATAAACATAGTCAATAAATGATAAAATTTAAATCCGTACTATGCTAAACTAAGGCTTGCCTGAAGGTTCGTCTACACTCGAGGATCAATGCAGTTTGGCGCCACTTTGATTCCTCACTGCTATGGAATAAAGAGGATAATCCTATGGCATCAGGGGGTGTGTTAGTTTTCTGTCTGTGGTCAAAGCCCAAAGGTCCAGCCGCTGTGTCTTTGGATAGGAAGCCTGGGCTGCTGGGTCGTGCCTAAGGATACATCTGCACTCTAGGATTAATACTGCTGGATACATCACTTTGGGGGTATTTTGCGTCTTGAGGGAGGTCCAACAGTTGTGGTAGACAGAGACTGTTGAATTAATACTGTTCGCCACCACTTCCATTGCTCAATGCTGTGGGATACAGAGTATATGTAGGCTTTCTGTCTGTGGTCAAAGCCCAGAGGTCCAGCAGTTGTGCCTTTGGAGGGAAGCCTAGGCTGCTTCTCCTTCTGCCTAGGATGTGCCTACACCAGGCCTGGGGAAACTCCAGCCCTCCAGGTGTCTTTGGACTTCAACTCCCACAATTCCTAACAGCGGTGGGAGCTGAAGTCCAAAACACCTGGAGGAGGGCTTGCCCAGGTCTGACCTACACTGTGGGATTAATGCTGTTTGGTAACCACTTGACTGCTCATTGCTTTTGGGATCAGGTAAATTTTAATTTAAATGAGGCACCAGCACTCTGTGGCAAAGAAGGACTACAGCTCCCATGGGTTCCATAGCATTCCATTGCATTGTTTTATATTTATCATGTCAGAAGCGAATCGAGAACCAAGTTAAAAACTTGGCATTATACTAAATTTCCTTTGACCAGAAGCTGACCACTGCATGGTGCTCAGACTGCGTTGTAGGAGGTGGCCTGCGGTTTGCTCTTCTCCCCACTTTCATGTCGTGGACTCCACTTTGTGGCCCCATTTCTTAAGGTTGGCTCTGCATCTTGTGGTGCCAGAGCACAGTCTGTTCAGCGCCTTCCAAGTCGCCCAGTCTTCTGTGTGCCCAGGAGGAAGTTTCCGATTGAGTTTCTGGGTTTTAGCCTGCCACTTTTGGACTCTCGCTTGCTGAGATGCTCCTGTGAGTATCTCTGTAGATCTTAAAAAGCTATTTTTTTAATTTAAGACGTTGACATAGCATAAAGCCATGGCAGTTGAAGTGATGTCAACACTGCATTAATTCTGCAGTGTAGGCGCACCCTGTGCTGTGCAGGAAGGGGTTGGGGTTAAAGCTCTGAGGTCCAGTACTTGTGTCTTTGGTTTGCTGCATCTTATGTGGAATTAAGACAGTTTGACACCACTGCTCAATGGGTATGACATCATAGGATTTGTATTTTGGTGAGGCACCATCACTTTTTGGCAGACAAGGCTAAAGACCTTCCCACGTTCCCACAGCATTGAGCCGTGGCAGTTGAAGTGTCAAACTGAATTAATTTAATTGTGTAGATGCACCCTCGTTTCCTGGCAAGTAAGGCGGGTGTGCAAAGCAGAGCTGGCAGGGAAATCCACAACATTCCTCCCTCCTGTCTCCAGATTTCTAGCCTGGAGATAAAGCCTTTTCCTAATTTTCCTTCTCTTTCCCCTTCTCCCTGCCCTAAAACTATGAAGTTCGGAAAAAGTTGAAGAGAGGAGGGAGAGAAAAAAGAACTTCCCATCACCCTGTTTCGTGTGACAGCCAACAGGAGAAAAAAACCCCGCTTGCTGTTCCATTTAGGAGCGCATGAGACAATGCGAGGGAGAACAAATGTCTGTTGTGGATAATTCACCCTCCTTTTTTATAGGAATGCAGTCAGTATTGTGTGTGTGTGTGTGTAGAAGATTAATAGAAGGTGTGGGGAACAAAAGAGAAATCTCCCCACCTTGTGGGTGGAAAGCTATTTCTAATCTTGGTTGTAACTTCTTGGGGATCTCCATTTTTTTTAGGTTAAAGGCTTGTCCAATTTATATATGTTTCCTAGTTTTGCAGCCTGGGATGTGTGTGTGTGTGTGTGTGTGTGTGAGAGAGAGAGAGAGAGAGAGAGAGAGCACTTTCAAAGTTTAAGGAATGTGTCTGCAGACAATATTTTGGATATGAATCATTGATGCTTTTGTATAATTCTGGTAACGGATTCAGTTTGTGTTTCGATTATAGCCTAGTGTGAAAGATTTATGGCTTGTACTAAGGCTATTTTTAAAGTAAACAAAAGTCAGTTTTGAGATGGCAGAATGTCTGTTTCTAAGTACTTTCTGGCATGTTTCTTCAGAGTTATATTAAGTGAAATGTTTGAATGGTGATGTGACAAAATGTACTTTAATTTTCAGTAAAGTTCTGCAATAAAGTGCTATAAAGTACTTTCACAAGCAGGATTAATGTTGGCCAAAGGATATGTGGAATTTCTATATAACTATTTCTGTCCTGATGAAACAGTTACTTAGAATCCTCCATATCGGTCTGTAAACTCCACAGATCGCCAGGCTTTTGCATTACTACTGCACTACTATTACCATACCCCGCCTTTTTTCTAGTCCAGGACTCAAGACAGCTAATGATGTATTGGAATGTTGGTTTTTTAAAAAAAAAATGCTTATAAAATATATGAATTTTAATGCTTAGAGCTGGAAAATGTTTTATTGTTGTATATACTTGGGTGACTGTTAAAGGGACAAGAAAATCTCTCGGCATTACTTCGCGAAGGAAGATTGAGGAAGGGCTCATCCCACGCTTTTTACAAGCGCGTTGATGACTAAAAAGGCCAATCTAAGATAGGCAAGTCTGGTTGCAGAAAGCACAGCAGAAAGTCTCCTTGGGTGATGTTGTTTCCAAGCTGCGGTTCTTTCTGTGTTGTTGTTTCTCTCCGAGACCCATTCGACGTGTCTTCTTGAAAGAGGCTGCAGCATTGTGGATAGTACATCTCCATGCCTCCCGATGTGAGGCCAGGGTGGACCCTTGTTGGTGATCAATCTGGCCGAGCCTGAGATGTTGTTTCAGGGAGTCCTTATATCTCTTTTTGGGGGCGCCTCTCTTGCGCTGACCCGTGGCGAGTTCACCATAGAGTAGTATCTTTGGGAGGCAGTGGTCCTCCATCCTAGAGTTGTGCTTTGCCCAGCGCAGCTGTGTTCTCAATAGCATGGCCTCAATGCTGGTGATCCCTGCTTGCTCAAGGACAGCAACATTCGTCACATAGTCGGTCCAGACTATGTGACAAGAAAATACATGGCAGACTTTTTTGTGTTGTCTAAAATTAGATTTGTATACCTTTTGTCAATGTTGGAAGCGACATAGCAGTTCTCATGAAAGATGCAGGGGAGAAATCTCCACCTTGAGTTCCAGCCGAGGAGAAAGATGGACTATAAATAAAGCAATGGATGGTTGATGGATGGACGGGATGGGATTCTATACTGTAGCATGGTTTACCCGTCAGGCAATATAGTTCTCTGTATAATATACGAGTTTTCTGTTGTTGAATAAAATATCAGGGCCACAGCCCACTTTATTTTTATCAGTAGTGATATGCTATTAGAAATAAACATAGTGCCTGCCTTATTTAATGGATCTTTCTTCACGTCCATTGTATTTTTCACTCACAGCCAAGCAGCACAAATAATTTGATTCCTCCATGCCTCCCTTGTGTATGTTTGGTTTTTCAAAAGGACTGGCTTACGTGATAAGATGTTGTAGAACTGGACTCACAGCCGCTACCCTGGAGATATCAGATGGCAGGCGTGTACAAATTCTGGTCCATGAGGAAACAAATGACAGAACTTGTTACGGAGCCGGTTTTGAAGAAGATTTCGTCATAGTCATGTGAGAACATTGGGAAAATATTCTAGCTGTTAACAAGACAATGTGAAGGAAAGGAAAATGATGTGAATGTAGAACAGATTGGGAGAGTGTCCTACAGTTTTGGAGGAGAAGATAAATTGAATTGAGCTTTTAACAGAGAACGAGGATATATGCAACACTGTTATTTATTTTAAAGTAGCTTGGGAACCCAGCGCTGCCCGGGTTATTTGAGAAAGGCATTTTGTGCCAAGTTGTTTATGTGGCTTGCAGTGGTCTCAGGAAGTGAGGGAAGGTGCTGGGAGTCCCATGGTCCATGGTCCATCCTCCAAACTGCACCAGGATATAGAATGAGTCATGGGGGCTCTGTGTGCCAAGTTTGGTCTTGATCAGTCTTTGGATGAGCTTGGCAGTGGTCTTGTGAAGTGAGTGGAGGTACTTCATGTCCCATCATCCGTGGTTCACCTTCCTCCGAACTGCACCAGGATGTAAAGTGGATCATGGGGGCTTTGTGTGCCAAGTGTGGTCATGATCATGCACTGGATGAGGGTCGCAGCGGGTTCGGGACGTGAGTAGAGGTACTTGAAATCCCATCATCCATGGTTTGCTCTCCTCTAAACTGCAGTAGGATGGAGTGTGGGTCATGGGGGCACCGTGTGCCAGGTTTTGTCTTTATTGGTCTTTGTTCAGGGCTGCAGTGGTCTGTGGGGAATGGTTTGAAAGTACTGCAAATCCCATAATCCGTGGAGGTACTTCAAGTCCCATCATCCATGGGCCACCCTCCTCCAAACTGCAGTAGAATGTAGCGTGGGTCATAGGGGCTCTGTCTGCCAAGGTTGGTTACTGTCATTTCAGGCCATACACAATGTCCCAAGAGCTGAGGCCTAGTCAGGAAAATCAAGTTAATGAAGCCTTACTGTCAATTCATGCCTTAAACATTATCCTGAAGCAGAATTGGGAGTTAAGGAACTCCAAGTACCAATTTTATCTTACCAAGCTGCTTATTCGTGCGGGCGCAAGGGTGAGGAAGAAGACACGGCAACTGTGAAATAGGTGAAAATCAAAAGGATTTATTCTCACCAGCTGGAGGGTTTTGCCAGCAGAACACAGCTGCAGGTAGGGGGCAAAAGACCCCGTCACTTCTCATACAAAGACATTTATACCAGTAATGGAGTCCATTCAGTTAAACCCACCCCTTCTTCATGGTTAAAACAATCATAATTGGCTGGTGATTACTGTTGTTACATGGCATTTCAATAATCCAATAAACATGGCATAAAACATTTACATCATTTCTCTGTCATCACTAAAAATGAGAACAATAGCCTTCTATAAACATTCTTTCCCACAGGGCAAACTATCAATGCTGAGCCTTCTTGTTCTTATAACTTTGCAACATTAGTTCCGGGCTTCCTTCCAGCAGTGGAGCCGGACTGGCTCTGTCATGCGCAATGGTGTCTTAGTATTAGCATTAAAGTTCCATCAACTTTCATAGCTCAAACTGCACTGTATTCCCACTCATCTAGCATATGTGGTATAACTTGGCACAGAGTGGATTAGAATGTATATAATCAGGGTGTTAGTCTTCTATAACATGTGCCTGATTGATTCCAGACACCAAAACCCTCTTTTTCAGAGTTGACGCGCAAGTAGCATCACTCTCTGACTGTACTTTTTGATTGGAAAAGTACCAAACCTGCTTCATTCCAGAATTTCTCTTTCTTGTAGGAAACTCATCACATGGAGTTTCCCTACACACGTCTGGAACACCTATTTAGACCAATTGACCCTCCAGTCTCGTGGGATCCCAGATCAATTAGAATTAACAGCATCATCATAAAAGCATTCTCATTTGTCAATACCATTTGCATTAAGAAGCATCCTTTTTCCACTGCTGCTTCTGTCTATTCAGGCCCTAGGTGTTCCTGAACTTGCAATAATCTTGCCATTGGCTTCTTGCCATAATGAAAACAATGGGATCTTTCTTGCTCATGCGCAGATCTATCCCTTCTAGCCTTAAGACAGAATACTCTTGCACTGTGTTTTACATCCATATCTCTAAGCCAGTACAGACTGTACCTAGCTAATCTTTGCTTCTAATGTTAAAAGCTTGAATCATATTTTGCACTAACTGTTGTGCCTGACTAGTTCTTGGCACTGAAACCCACTTTCTAGGCTACACGTGTGTAGCATGGCTTTCTGAGTGTACTTCTGCATGGAACTGTACCAAATCTACTTTATTCCTCTTTTGTGGGTAACTAAACTCTCTTTAGCTATCACACCACTCCTGGAATACCTTAAACTTTGGCCCAATCCACCCTCCAGTGCTTCCTGGCCGTGGTTTGTACAGTTCGGACTGCATGCACACCTTTTACTGCATCTGTGGATTTCTGTATTGCAAAGGCACAACATTTCATTAGGAATGGAAAACAACACAGCATAATCATTACAGAACAAAAGATTATGGTTAGTAAAACCGCCCCTGACCTCAGCCACCCAAGATCCGGGAGCCAGCTGGTCAGGAGATTCCAGAAATCACCCAGCGTGGGTGATGCCATTGCAAGCAACCTCTGGGCCTCTGTCAGGAAAGTTCGCTTCGGGTTCCTCACCTGTTGAGGTGAGCGCTTCTGGATATGCATGTGCAAGTTTGTCACTGGGGTCATTTTTGGGATAATCTCACGCCTCCCCGGCTCAGAGTGCCTAACGTGCACCTCCCTGTCCAATAGACAGGCAGAACAGGGCCAGACCACCCTTCTCACAATTCCAAATTATCCCTGGGGAAGATCAAGCATACTCTTGCCAATGTGGTCGGCAGCCAGGTCCTGAACCAGATTTACTATTGCATCTTGCTGTTGGTTTCCATATAAGATGCTGGAACACCTTGAAAAAGTGAAGAGAGGTAGTGGGGAATGGGGAATGCAAGTCTGCAGTGAACTGACTGAGCTTCTCCAACTGCTTTCCTAGCATCTGCACATCTTGCAAGGTCTGCTGATGTCCTAAGACATGGCTGTCCGTAGATAGCCCAGTAAGAGTCTTTAAATTCAATGGAGGCGTCTCATATAAGCGTTCAAAAGGGGAGCGCCAGCCTCCAATTTAACTTAGTCTCTTGACAAATCTTTGCTAAAACAGTATTGCACAGTAGCTTGATTGATAGCTCTAAGAACTTGAACAATATGAAAAGGAGGGGCAAATCCATGGTGATTCACAATACTATAATTTCATGACGTAAAAGTCTCTGTAACTCCTCCTGAATTCCTTTTACAGCATCTCTGCTTATGGGTATTGGGCCTTTCTCATGGGAAGCTGACCAGTTCTTATCTCTACTATCACAGGGGCAACATTTATCGCCATTCCTGGCTCATTATCTTCAGCCCAAACCCTGACAAACTGTATCTTTCTTCCTAACTTGTTGCAATCCAAACAATCTGTATTCTTCTTGCTGAAGGACTGTAAGTTAACCTCTCTTCCAGCAATGTTGCACTTTCTTTGCTGTAACAATGGACATTTTTGTGGCTCTCCTGTAACTCCAACAACCTTGATGTGTTGACCACTAGGGGGCTAATTTCTTGTTAACAACTGACTTATCCGCACCGGTGTCTATTAGGAACTTTACACGTTGACCTTCCACAATTAAAGGCTCCTTCTGGGTCAAGTAACAGAAAAGCCCTGCCAATCTTTCAACATTCATCTTCCCACTCATCTTCCTCTTCTTCCTGCATGGCAGCAGCCACAACAGCCTTCTGATAGGGTTTATAACTTCTTTTGCCTCTTCCCCTTGGCTTCCCTGAGCCTCTGGCTGTACTTTTCACTTTCTTCATACCTGCATCACTTTCATCTGACATTTCTTCCACACATTCCTTTTGCCAGTGGCCTTCTTTAACGAGCGCACTGATTTCGACCCAACTTAAACTGTCCTCCACTTGCTCCTCTTCCTGACCCCCTTCCACGGCTACTTCCTCTTCCTCTGCCTTTTTCCTGACATTTCCTCAAACATGCTCACCAAGACTCTATATCCTTCTCTCTTCTTCTTATCCTTCTTCTCCTCCTCCACCTGCTCTCTGGCCATAAACACTTGATCGGCAATGGCCAGCTGTTCATTTAAATTCTTGCCCAAAACCCCTGGCTGTTTCTGTATTTTCTTTTGATGTCTATCAATGACTGGGAAATGAAGGGTTGTGTGAGGGCAACCCTCCCATCATTCTCCTCAGAAAACAGGGCGTCTACTTTGTCCTGTTGGACCCCCATCTTTTGGATACTGGAAGGTTGGGGAGGGCCTGTTCTGAGAAGGATTTGGGGGTAAATGAATTCTGTTTTCAATTAAAAATGTCCGAACTTGAAAATGGGACTATTTGAAATGCTTGTTGGACCCGGTTATGTGCATTCCCACAGTGGGACCTGCCTTATTAGACATTCTAATGCCCCTCTCTCCACCTCTCCTTCTTCCTTTGCTTCCTGCCCCCTTGGCTTGACTTCTGGTTCTCATTGGTGAAGCGACTCTTCTTACACTGTGTCTTCTGTGTAAATCCGGTGAGCGCGCTATCGCTCTTGTGGATTCAAAGGATCTCCTCTTTCCACTGTGGGGGTCACGCAATCAACCTCCCTGCAGCCTCGGGGCCCTCCTCCTCTTCTCCCTCTCCGCTTTTGGGGATGCACTATCATCCTGCCAGCATTAGGGGTTGGCCATCTCGCTTCTCCCTCTGCCTCTCTTGCTTCCTCCAGGGGGTGACTTAATCTTCATGGAGAGGGGGGGGGGCCCGATAGGCAGGCAGCTCTTCACAACATAAGTCCCTTTCTGACGGGGAAACAGGGAATGTCACTGTTGCTGGTGACTGCAATGAAGGGGGCCAGCGCGGGCTGGGACGCTGCTTCTGGCAGACGGAAACGTCCCACCGAAACCCGCATTTGTCTGGTTCCCTAATTCGAATTGGAAAGTCTCTGGGAATTTTATTGCAGTTGAAATTGGAGCCACGGGAACAGGATAGCTCTGGGCTTGCCGGGAGTGGCAAGTGACAACTGAGATTGGCGTTGCTGGGGCAACAGGGACCTCCTCTGATTGCCTCATAGCCTGCGTCACCTAGGCTGCTGGCTTGTTCCAAAGGTGGGGGCTAAAGTTGGAGCTTGCTCTGAGATGTTTTCTCCTTTAAGGAGAAATGCCGATAACACCAGAGCCTTTCTCCCTGCCTTTCTGTTCACAAACACCCTTTCCTTCATAATCCTTGGGCCCGGTCCCCCTCCCCAAACGCCCTCAGCTCATTTGGATGGATTTTAAAACAATAGGATTCAAGTTGTTTATTTTCTCAAATTCCAGGACCCTGTGTTTGACCAACCATTCACATGGACGATCGGCCAAACCTCTGTGCACAGATTGCTAAGTTCAAAAGATTTCATTTCTTGGGGGTGTCCTTCCACTGCCAACAGGCAGAACCTGTCCAGTTATCTAACACACATTGCAAAGGGGTCTCTTTCTCCTGTTTTGATCCTGCACTCTCCATGTCTCTCTAGCCTGATCAAAGACCCACTTCAGTGCTCTCCCCCCCCCCATGTGTGTTCCCTCAGTGTTAAGGTGCTTGAAAGACACAAAAATCCTGCAGACCCTGGGATTCGCGTCTCGCCTCCCACGTCACCAACTGAGTTGCGTCGGCTCTTGGCGATCGGACCTGACGTCGCCTCCGACTCCTCTGCGCGCTTATGCCAGTTTGCTAGCCCTCTTTGGCTGGGCACCGTGTTAGGATGTCCCTGGACTTTATACTAGCCGGCTCTCAAGAGGCTGCTTCTCAGCCAGCCTCTTCCTTCGGGCTTTGAGTTCACCTTTAACTTTAGTTGCAGTCTCTCCCGGGTCCACAGGCTTTTCGTTTGGGACGAGCCAGGCGGCCGGCTCAGTGCAAAAAGTGGTCAAAAACAGGCGGGGCCCCTTCCAGCCCTCCTGGGTCGTCTCTCCTTACTTAGCCTGGGAGCGGGGGCTGTCCACAACGGGGACCGTGTTTGTTTTTCCTCACCACAGTCCCGTCTTAATACCTTTTAGATCACGTCGGCCGAGGTCACCAAATGAAGCAGAATTGGGAGTTAAGGAACTCCAAGTACCAATTTTATCTTACCAAGCTGCTTATTCGTGCGGGCGCAAGGGTGAGGAAGAAGACACGGCAACTGTGAAATAGGTGAAAATCAAAAGGATTTATTCTCACCAGCTGGAGGGTTTTGCCAGCAGAACACAGCTGCAGGTAGGGGGCAAAAGACCCCGTCACTTCTCATACAAAGACATTTATACCAGTAATGGAGTCCATTCAGTTAAACCCACCCCTTCTTCATGGTTAAAACAATCATAATTGGCTGGTGATTACTGTTGTTACATGGCATTTCAATAATCCAATAAACATGGCATAAAACATTTACATCATTTCTCTGTCATCACTAAAAATGAGAACAATAGCCTTCTATAAACATTCTTTCCCACAGGGCAAACTATCAATGCTGAGCCTTCTTGTTCTTATAACTTTGCAACTTTAGTTCCGGGCTTCCTGCCAGCAGTGGAGCCGGACTGGCTCTGTCATGCGCAATGGTGTCTTAGTATTAGCATTAAAGTTCCATCAACTTTCATAGCTCAAACTGCACTGTATTCCCACTCATCTAGCATATGTGGTATAACTTGGCACAGAGTGGATTAGAATGTATATAATCAGGGTGTTAGTCTTCTATAACATGTGCCTGATTGATTCCAGACACCAAAACCCTCTTTTTCAGAGTTGACGCGCAAGTAGCATCACTCTCTGACTGTACTTTTTGATTGGAAAAGTACCAAACCTGCTTCAATAGTCCCTTTCAGGCCCTTTATGTAGTAACTGAGGCCTAGTCAGGAAAAATCTAGTTAAGGAAGGTGTAGTGTTAATTCAGTCAGGCCCTTTCTTTTACCCTCTCTGACAGTGTTCTCAGGAGGTGAGTGGAGGTACCTCAAGTCCCATCATTCATGGTTCGTCTTATTTGGAACTGCACCAGGATGTAGAATGGGTCATGTGGGCTCTGTGTGTCTTGGACTTCAACTCCAACCATTTCTGTCTGCCTCGGGCCCTTTCCTTTCCTCTCTCTGCTGCCTAGGAGTGTTGGAATGTTGGGAGGTTGGCCAATCAGAGGCGTTATGCAAATAATCCCACAGTGGCAACCAATCAAAACGCTGCCACATATTCCTCTGCACCTCCCGTCCTCCGCAAACACTGAATTCTATTATATACATAGATATATATTTATGAACAGCATCTAATCCGGTGTTTCTCACATGCTGGTCTTCTGGATGTTTTTGGACTTCAACTTCCAGAATCCCTGACCATTGATCAAGGCAGCTGGGGCGTCTGGGAGTTGAAGTTCAAAACAGCAGAAGGTCTAGAACAGGGGTGGGCAAACTACGGCCCCCGGCCCGGATCCGGCCCGGCAGCTGCTTCTCTCCGGCCCCAGCCGCCTCCCTCCTCGCCGCCGCGAGGCCCACAGCAGCAGCACTGAGGGCCCTGGCGAAGAGGCAGCTGGAGAGTGCGGCGCAGGCTCCCCGGACACCCCACTTCATCCGCCGCCGCTGCCCGCTCCTCTCCCACGCCTCCTCCCCCCTGCCGCTGCCTCCCTCCGAGCCGGCTGCAGGAACATGGCAGACAGGCCGGAGGAGCAGCGGCCATCCTTGAAGGCGATCCCAGCCTGCAGCAGGCGCACTCGGCAACCTGCGGGGCTGATCGCCCTGGCGATCTCCAGGGCGAACAGCTGCCTCAGATCGCTGAGTGCTTCAGGGATGGCCGCTGCTCCTCCAGCCTGTCTGCCATGTCCCCGAGGCGTGCGGCAGCCGGCTCGGAGGAGTACACGGGAGAATGAGGACAAGGCAGAGGCGAGGAGGGAGGCAGCGGCAGGGGGGAGGAGGAGGCGTGGGAGAGGAGCGGGGATGAAGTGGGGCGTCCGGGGAGCTTGCACCGCGCTCTCCAGCTGCCTCCTCCTCGCCTGTGCCCTCAGCGCCCTCAGCGCTGCTGCCGTGGGCCTCGCGGCGGCGAGGAGGGAGGCGGCGGGGGCCGGAGAAAAGCAGCTGCTGGTGGCAGCGCCGAGGTGGAAGGGCTTCCTTCTTTCCTTCCTTCTTTCCCTCCCTCATTCAGGCAGGCAAGCGGAGGGGAAGGAAAAAGAGGGGAAGAAGGGGAGGCGGCGAATAAAGTGTGTGTGTGTGTGTTCGCCCTCCTCCTCCCTTCACTTCCTCCTCGCGCGCTTCCCCCCTCCCTCTTGCCTCAGCGCTCTTTCCTGTCTTCCTGTTTCTTCCCCCCCCCCTCTCCCTTTCCTTCCTTCTCCCTTCCACAGAAACGCAGCTAGGGAGAGGGGGCGTGGCCTGCTTCCTCCTCCGTGGCTTCCAAGCCTTCTCTTCTGCCTCGTTCTCTCTCCCTCCCTTCTTCCTGCCTCTTTGGGCATATTCAATATTTGTGCCAAGTTTGGGCCTGACCCACAGTGCTTTCTGGAAGTAGGTGAATTACAACTCCCAAGGTAAATGCAGAGCAAACCCTTTCAGTACTTTGTGTTGGTCTCATGAAAGTTCAGTGTGCCAAGTTTGTTTCAAGATGGCTGAATGGCCATCTGTGAGGTATGCTTTGGTTGTGTTTTCCCTTATGGCAGAAGGAGGGTGGACTGGATGGCCTCAGAGGTCCCTTCTGCTCTAGGAACCCATTGTTGTTATTATTATTAATATTATTATCAGAGGCTGAATGGCCATCTGTGAGGTATGCTTTGGTTGTGTTTTCCCTTATGGCAGAAGGAGGGTGGACTGGATGGCCTCAGAGGTCCCTTCTGCTCTAGGAACCCATTGTTGTTATTATTATTAATATTATTATCAGAGGCTGAATGGCCATCTGTGAGGTATGCTTTGGTTGTGTTTTCCCTTATGGCAGAAGGAGGGTGGACTGGATGGCCTCAGAGGTCCCTTCTGCTCTAGGAACCCATTGTTGTTATTATTAATAACCCAGATAACCCAGTTCAAAGCAGATATTGTGGGATATTCAGCCTTGATATTCTGAATCCCCTTCCACACAGCTGAATACAACCCCACATGATATGCTTTGAACTGGTTTATATGGCAATGTGGACTCAGATAAACCAGTTCAAAGCACATATTGTGGGATGTTCAGCCTTGATATTCTGGTTTATGCAGTTGTGTAAAAGGCCCCAGTTCAAGGCAATATTGTGGATTATCTGTCATGATATTATATTATAATTTCAATATATTATAATGTCTATATATATATATATATATATATATATATACACACACACACACAATAATATAATAATTATGATATTAATACTAATAATATATGAATATTTGTTGATATATTAATATGTTAATATTAATGATGTGTAATATGTAGTAAATGTAGTAAATAAATAAGTGCAGCCCTCCATAATATTTTTTGGCTCTCGTGTGGCCCCTTGGAAAAAATAGTTGCCCACCCCTGGTCTAGAATCACTGATCTAGTTCATGTCTGTCTCCTCTAACCTGTTGTTTCCATTTGGGGCTCAGAACTAGATAGCAAACTGCCTTCCTAAACAGTATTTCTTACTAGCATGGTTGTGCAACTTTACCTGGCCACTTTCAGGTAAAAACAGGTCTCAGGATGAAAATACCTCATTCTGTATGGAAAATCATGTATCTGAAAAGTCTGAAATAGTAATATAACTGTATGAGCATCTCTTTCTGGAATTCCAAGATTGTCCACATGGGTGCCTGAGATAGTGACAGCTGTATTTCTGGTAGTACAAAAACTTTATTTCAGGCACAGGCTATGTTCAGGATATGTGCATAAGGAATATATGAAACGTACGTTAATTTCATGTTAAGACTTTGATCCCAAATGCAGGTACAGTAGAGTCTCGCTTATGTAACATAAAACAGCCTGGCAGAACGTTGGATCTGGCACGTTGGAGGCAGATTGAGTTGGATAATACAAAACGTTGGATGAGCGAAGATTGGATAAGCGAGTCTCTACTGCAGGGGTGCTCACACTTTTTCAGCATGCGAGCTACTCTTAAAGCAACCAAGTCCAAAAGATCTACCTGCCCCCGCCGCCGTGTGCTTCCGCCGCTGTGCGCTCTTGCCACCGCGCGTGCTCCTGTTGCTGTTTTCCACCCACGCAGCGCTTCTTCCGCCTGCGGAGCATTGCAGGAAGAGAAAGCACGAGGCGGGGCATCCAGAGGGAGCGCTCCGTCCTGCCTGTCTTGCCAGCAACGGAGGCTGCACAGCTGCTTCTGGACGAGAGAGAGGCAGGGCACTCCCTCCAGAGGCCCGCCTCATGCGTCCTTCTTCCTGCAATGCCCCGCAGGCAAAAGAAGCACCGCGAGAGCAAAAATCAGCAGCAGGAGCGCGCGTGCGCGCAGGGTGTGTGCACGCATGGCAGGAGCGCCCCATCCGGCTGGTGAGGCCTGAAGATCACCTGGAAGAGGGCCGAAGATCTACTAGTAGCTCCCGAGCTACCTAATGAGCACCCGTGGTCTACTGTATTCCAATAAACTCCAAAACTCTTCATTTTGGATAAGGGAAACTCAACCTGTATTTGGAGATCAGAGTGTAGTGACTTAAGCATTGGACTATGACTTTCCTGCTTGACTGTGGGTACTGATAGGGTGACCTTGAACAAGTCACACACTTTCAGCCCTGTAAAATCCCGTGAAAGAGTTGCCGTGGGTGCCCATAATTTGGAAATGACTTGAATGCAACAACAAAGTTGAATCAGATGAAGCATTGAGATAATGACTCAGAAACTTGGCACATTTAAGGAGTCTCCAGATGGTGGTGTTTTTTTAATGGTTTCCAAGCACTCTTTTCTTGTTGCTTTCTCCCCTCAGTTCTGTTCTTGCTTGATTTCTCTACTTACCCCTTTGTGTGTGAATGAAAGATCTTGCCACAAATGACCTCAAGCTAATAGTGGACATATTGCAAATGAATGCTACTATGGCTCATGAATAGTCTCATCACATTTTACTTTCCCTTATGCCCTGGAAAAAGAGGTTTAAGGACATTGAAAGGTATTGCAGTACATCTAATATGTGCTGTTGATGACTGGCTTCTTTCTCCCATTATGATAATCTTTGTTGCATTGTAAATAGGCTATTCCTGTCATTGTGAGGAAGGAGAGTACTGGTTGTGTCCTTTAAAAAGGAATCTTATAGTGAAGCACAGAAATGGTGCTTCATTCCATTATGCAAGACCTCTGTGTTTAGATGTTGCAAAATTAGAGAAGAAGAATGCTCGGATTATCCCTGGTAAATTAGTGATATTCGCTAGCTCATAGTTGGGTAAAGTGTGTTATATGCAGCTCTCAATGTTGTTTTGTTGGGGGCGGCACTTCTTTGCATACTCTTCATTCTCCTCATTCTACACTCAAACATAGTGTCCTTGTGGTGATGGTTTAGAACAGTGTTTCCCAACCGCTGTGCCGCGGCACACTACTGTTCCGTGCCGGATCATCTGGTGTGCCACGAAAACGTCCCCCCCCCTTTCTTCCCCCTCCTGCCTGCTGCTGCTGCTTAGGGGAGGAGGAGGAGGAAGGGCCAGGCGGTGCCAGGGAGCCGAGTTTGGCCGTCTCGCGTCTTCTACCGAGCCCCGGTGGGAGACGCAAGCCGGCCAAACATGGTTCCCAGGCAGGGCCTGTTCCCCAGGCTCTCCCTCCGCTTGTGAGGGGGACCTGGGGAAATGAAGCAAATCTCGGGCCCTGACTGCTTCCAAACCGCGGTTTGGAAGCAGCCAGGACACAAGATGCATCTCCTCCATTTCCCCAGGTCTCCCTCCGCTTGTGAGGGAGACTTGGGGAAACGGAGAAAATCACGGGCCTTTGGAAGCAGCCTTTGGAAGCAGCCTCCCCCTCCTCTTCGGTGCGGTTCCCTGTCAAGGTCTATTTCCCCCAAACTCCATCTGTGTTCACTTTTGGGCATATTGAGTATTCATGCCAAGTTTGGTCCTGATCCAACTCCAACTCCAAAACTCAAGGTCAGTTAACTATATGTATTACTGTGTTAGAGTGTCATTTTGTGTCATTTTGATTGGTGGTATGCCCCAGGATTTTTTAAATGTTAAAAGTGTGCCGTGGCTCAAAAAAGGTTGGGAAACACTGGTTTAGGAAGTGCTAATTTATTTCGTTAGTGTTTTTATAGTTTGGATTCTATATGTTTCTGGCCCCTCTCTTCCTTTGCACATATGGTGTGAAGATCCAAGATTCACCTCAGTAAGTCCGTATTCTCATTGGAGAATTCTCTATTGAAAACTAGAGCTAGAGAAATGACATTATGTACACCTGGCAGCTTAAATATCTTAAATACACCAGATCCCATTTGGTCTTGGAAATTTAGCTTGGTTGGACCTGGTTAATAATGAGATGGGAAAGATGTGTTGTAGGCCACATTTCAGAGGAATGAACTGGCAAAACCACTCAGTGTATAAAAACATAAAAACTCCAGCCATCACCCAAGTTTTTAAAAAGGAGCATAATTGATGCAGGCCATGCAAAAAGAATCTATGAACCCCACCTCCTCCAAGGTGAACCGAGCCACCTAAACCGGTCTCTAGAGACCAAGGGATACTCCCTCGCAGACATCAGAAGAGCTGCAAGACCAAGAACAAGCCACAAGAGTAAAGACAAAGATCCACCCAGAGGAAAAGTGTCCTTACCATACATCAAGGGAACCACTGACCGCATAAGGAAGCTGATGAAGAAACACAACATACAAGCGATCTACAGACCCACAAAGAAAATCCAACAACTGCTACGTTCAGCAAAGGACAAGAGGAATCCTCTCATCTCTGCAGGAGTCTACCGTATACCATGCAGCTGTGGGCAAGTCTACATAGGAACCACCAAACGCAGCAGCTTTGCCCAGACACGAATCAAGGAACACGAAAGGCACTGCAGGCTGACTACTTCAACCTGAGAAGTCAGCCATAGTAGAGGACCTGATGTACGAACCTGGGCACAGCATATTATTTGAGAGCACAGAAATGCGGGACCACTCTAATAATTACCATGTCAGACTACACAGAGAAGCCATTGAAATCCATAAGCATGTGGGCAATTTCAACAGAAGGGAGGAAACCATGAAAATGAACAAAATCCGGCTACCAGTATGAAAAACGCTAAAATCAGAACAGAACATAAAGAGGAACACTCAAAAAGCAGGAGAATTCCAGACAATAATCAGGGCCAGCTAACACCTCCCAACAAAGGATTCTCCCAGGCAGCAACCAGACAGGCTTTGAAACTGCAAGGCCATTAAATGCGGCAGCTCGCCTGCTGCTGGGAGCCCCAAGAACGGCCCATATAACACCACTCCTGCGCAAACTGCACTGGTTGCCCACTGAATTCCGGATCTCCTTCAAGGTGTTAGTTTTGACTTTCAAGGCCTCATATGGTTTGGGGCCAGTGTACTTGAAGGAGCGGCTTACCCCATATGCGCCCAGAAGATCACTGCGTTCAGAGGGGCTCAACTTACTTGATGTTCCGGGTATGAAGTTCTGCAGACTCACTACCACGCGGCAGAGAGCGTTTTCAGTGGCTGCGCCGGTTTTCTGGAACTCGCTGCCGCCGGAGACACGTGCCTTGCGGGACCTGATGGCTTTCCGCAGGTCCTGCAAGACCTGGTTATTTAGGCAGGCGTTTGACGTGTGATATCCAACGGCGCATGACTAATATTGCCACTCTGCCGTTCCACTATTACTCTGTATAAACCAGCTATGTCTGGCTATGTTTTTGTATGATCGTTTTTAAGATGTAATTTTATGCGTTTTAATCTTGGGTGTTTTATATACTGTTTTTATATGTTGTAAACCGCCCTGAGCCTCGGGAAGGGCGGTTTATCAAGTCGAAATAAATAATAATAATAATAATAATCAAGGTGGAAAATTGCAACATTCACATGTGCCTCAAGCAGACAAGAGTTCTTTCTCCCACCCTGGATATTCCACAGATATATAAACCTTACTTAGTTTCTAACAGACCCCTCAACCTCTGACGTTTTGCCCATAGATGCGGGCAAAACGTCAGGAGAGAATGCTTCTGGAACATGGCCATACAGCCTGGGAAGCGCACAGCAACCCACTCGCGTCCAAGGACGGTGAGCTGACTGATGAAGATATTACCACTAATTTGCCTAAATTTGCCTAAGTTTGCCTAAGAAAACCCTATGAAATTCATGCGGTCTCCATAAGTCAATAGGTGACTTGAAGGTACAGTACACACACACACACACACACACACAGAGAGAGGGTATGACAAGAGCTGTGTTTGAGAGAAATGAAATTGTGTTGGTTTGTTATTTGACAAGTTTGGGAACACGTGATAGAGAGCTGGAGCACAGAGGAACAAAATGATCAATAGGCTTTTGTTATAATGTTATTGTTATTGTTAACTGCTAGCAAGTAGACTTAGACATTCTCTCTCTCTCTCTCTCGGCATTATTTCGCAAATGAAGATTCAGGAAGGACTCATCCCACGCTTTTTACAAGCGTGTTGATGACTAAAAAGGCCAATCTGAGATAGGCAAGCCCAGTTGCAGAAAGCACAGCAGAAAGTCTCCTTGGGTAATGTTGTTTCCAAGTTGCGGTTCTTTCTGCGTTGTCGTTTCTCTTCGAGACCCATTCGGCGTGTCTTCTCGAAAGAGGCCGCAGCATTGTGGATAGTGCATCTCCATGCCTCTCGATGTGAGGCCAGGGTGGACCATTGTTGGTGATCAATCTGGCCGAGCCTGAGATGTTGTTTCAGGGAGTCCTTATATTTCTTTTTGGGGGCGCCTCTCTTGCGCTGACCCGTGGCGAGTTCACCATAGAGTAGTATCTTTGGGAGGCGGTGGTCCTCCATCCTAGAGACGTGCCCTGCCCAGCGCAGCTGTGTTCTCAATAGCATGGCCTCAATGCTGGTGATTCCTGCTTGCTCAAGGACAGCAACATTAGTCACATAGTCGGTCCAGTGTATATTTAGGATTGTGCAAAGACAGCTCTGATGAAAGCGTGAACTGCTAGCAAGTAGACTTAGACATATGGAGACCCAATGAATGAAGGACCTCCAAGGCCCCGCCTACATTGGCCATTTAATGCAGTCCAAAGCTAGATTCAAACTCTGGTGGCCAGACAGCAGACCGTCCCAAAAGTGTGGAAAATAAACCCTTGTGTATCCACTGATACACTCTATGGTTTGTGTGATCATTATCTGGGTCTCAAACTAGTTCCAGGATTTCCCTTGTACTCAACTGCAAAATAAAACCACCCTACCTTCAATAGCCCTGCTCAGCCAGGCCTTGCAGACTCAGGACTGTGTCTTGATTGAGTTGCTCCATCTGGGACGTGGTCTTCCTCGTTTCCTACTGCCGCCTCCCTTGCCAAGCGTGATTGTCTCTTTTGGTGAGTCACGTCTTCCCATGATATGGCCAAAGGATGAGTCACCATGGCTTCGAGATAGAGTTCAGGCTTGAATTGTTCAAGAACACATTCATTTGTCTTTGAAGCAGTCCACAGCATCTTCTCAAGAACAAAATGTCAAATGAAGCTTTCTTCTATCAGCTTTTTTCTCTGTCCAGCTTTAACAACCCCACAGAGAAATGAGTTCTATATCTTTACACTTCAGGATCTTCTTTAGTTCCTTTATAGCTGCCCTTCCAAATCTTGACTGCAGTTTCCATTTTGTTTAATGAGTAAGTGGGAGATTTTGAACTATTTCAGCGTCTGTTTTATAGTGATGTAGATTATCTGTGGTCTTTTGTTTTGTTTTCTTAATGTTCAACTGCAAACCTTCGTTTGTGCATTCTTCCGTGTTGTCTTTCAGTCATTGTTCTAAGTGTTTGCTATTTTCTGCTAGTAGTATGGTATCATCTGCATATCTTATATCATGCTCTTCCTCCAATTTTCATTCCTCCTTCCTTCAAGTCCAGTCAAGTCTTATGTATGATATGTTTTGCATGCACATTAAACAGGGTATATATATACGCTATCGTACTGATGGTAGCTTGTTCAACTTAAGCCGTCTGAGGGCTTGCACTAAGACTCTAAACTATCTAGTACGTGAGCTGCTTTTTCCTGCTGATGCTGCCCTTGTCGCCCATTCAGAAGCAGCCCTGCAGCGCCTGACATCCTGCTTTGCAGCAGCTGCAGAGCTGTTTGGGCTGGAAGTCAGCCTGAAGAAAACGGAAGTCCTCTACTAGCCCGCACCATAGGAAGAACACCATCATCCCCACATCAGCATAGGCGAATCTGTGCTTAAGTCTGTCCAGCAGTTAACTTACCTGGGAAGCATCATCTCTTCAGACGCCAAGATTGATCAAGAGAGAGATCACAGATGAGCAAAGGCATAGAGTGCATTTGGAAGGCTTCTCAAAAGAGTCTGGAGCAACAAGCACCTGAGGCAAAGCACCAAAACCAGTGTGTACAGAGCTGTCGTACTGTCTATTCTTCTCTATGGGTCTGAAACATGGGTCACCTATCGTCAACACCTACGACTCTTTGAACGCTTTCATCAGCGCTGTCCCTGCACAATCCTAAATATACACTGGACTGAATCTGTGACTAATGTTGCTGTCCTTGAGCAAGCAGGGATCACCAGCGTTGAGGCCATGTTATTGAGAACACGGCTGTGTTGGGCAGGGCACGAGGTCTCTAGGATGGAGGACCACCGCCTCCCAAAGGTACTACTCTATGGTGAACTCGCCACGGGTCAGCAGAAGAGAGGAGCCCCCAAAAAGAGATATAAGGACTCCCTGAAACAACATCTCAGGCTCGGCCAGATTGATCACCAACAATGGTCCACCCTGGCTTCACATCGGGAGGCATGGACACGCACTATCCACAATGCTGCAGCCTCTTTCAAGAAGTCACGCCGAATGGGTCTCGAAGAGAAACGACAACGCAGAAAGAACCGCAACTTGGAAACAACATCACCCAAGGAGACTTTCTGCTGTGCTTTCTGCAACCAAACTTGCCTATTTCAGATTGGCCTTTTCAGTCATCAACGCGCTTGTAAAAAGCGTGGGATGAGTCCTTCCTAAGAATCTTCATTCGCGAAGTAATGCCGAGACAAATAGGGTGATTAAAAAGTACCCTTGCCCGACCCCTTTGCTAATTGGAAATCATTCTGTTTCTTTCATCCTTCCTGACGATAGCCTCTTGTCCTGAGTGAAGGTTACATGTATATGTCACATTTTCTGCCTTTCAATGTGTACTTGAGCAATTTACAAGACGAGTGACACACCTGCAGTCTCTCTACATACTATATAAAGATTGTGAGGGGTTTTTACTTCTGTTGTACACAATATGGGGAATGTGGTCTAACCAGAGGAGAATGCCAGATATGTATGTGCAGTACTGGGAAAAAACCACTAAAAGGTGACATTTTCCCCTCTGCATTTTTCGTCTAGCATTTACATGTTGACAATCCCATAAATTATATCAGGCAGTATGTTCAAAAGTTTCCTGAGCCAAATGTAATGGTACAAGGAACAATGGAATGGCAATTAAGCACCAAAATGTCTACTGGCAGGTGTTGGTCAAGGCTGAGGATTAGAGTGGTTGCTAGAAAAATATATTTTGCAAAAAAAGAGAAAAGGCTCACATATGAAATTCAATACAGATGCAAATGCAAATTTGAAAATTATTGACACATTTTAAATTAAATTAGAATACAGTCTCCCAATAGTGGAAGGTGTCATGGTGTCAAGTCTCTATGAACAATTTTAAACTTCTGCTTTCCTTTTATCTGAATCTTTGTCTTTAAATTGGACTTGGCTGGGCATCTTATGAACGAGAGGACTGCTCTTGATAGAATAGAACTCTACTTGGGACGGCTCAACCTTAATCTAGGTCTGAAGATTGGAAGCACAGAAAATTGGAAACATTAGGAACTTACTATCTAGTTGAACAAAGGTAAAGGGTATTAAGTCTCATTATGTCCAACTCTAGGAGCTGGTGCTCATCTCTGTATCTAAGCCGAAGAGCCGGCGTTGTCCATAGACACCTTCAAGGTCATGTAGCCAGCATGACTGCATGGAGTGCTGTTACCTTCCCACCAAGGTGGTACCTATTGAACTGTTTTTGAACTGCTAGGTTGGCAGCAGCTGGGGCTAACAGCCAGAGCTCACCCCACTCCCCAGATTCAAATCGCCAACCTTTTGGTCAGCAAGTTCAGCAGTTTAACCCATTTCACCAGCAGGGCCTCCCTAGTTGAACAAACAAGGCTATACATCCAGATTTCCCGAGACTGCAGTTTCTTTGGCAGACAAATCCTTCACAGGGAAGCAAGAGGCGAGATATTGGAAAATACCATGTATAGTCAGGGGAATCGATTTTGAGGGTAGACACCAAGACATGAGTAAATTCTGGAATCTTCAACAGCCTAAGGACATGCATGTTCCTTGTCCAAGTATCATCAGGTAAGTTATTGGTATGTTACTAATCAGACACAAGGTCCTGCGGAAGCCATTCTTATGTCATATTAGGCAAATATATGGACAAACATTTTACATTTTGATGGTTTACATTTCTTTTGACTTTTTTGTTTTTAGGACAAACATTAACATAGCTTCTTTTTTAAGCAACAACAACAGATAGTTTTTTTTCATCGCTATAAACACAATTGAGGCCATCACCATGGGAGGCACTAAAAAAACAAAGGAACAAAAAATCCCCCAAATAGCTTGACTTTTGAAAGATTATATGTTAGAATGTGGGTAGATAAAGAGAAAAAGGAAAAAAAGAAAGGGAGTAAATATTTATTTATTTATTTATTTACATCATTTATATTCTGCCCTTCTCACTCCACAGGGGACTCAGGGCAGATCACAATGCACATATACAGGCAAACATTGAATGCCATAGGCATACAACATATATAGACAGACAACGAGCTACACAATTGGTCGAGAGCTCACCCCGACCCGGGCAGGCCTCGAACTCATGACCTTCTGATCAGGGCAGATCTTATGCAGCTGACTCTCAGCCAGCTGCGCCACATATGTTCCATTCCCCTACTCAAATGTCCTCTCAAAATGGTAAAGCATATCCACAATGCCTTCTTGGTATACAATTAGCTTATTTAGCTCTTCTTCCACTGCTTTAGGGCCATTAAATCGCATACACTTGGAGTGGAAGTCCCTTTTGCCCTAAATCATAGGGGTGGATGCAAATACTTGCTAATTACATACACTAGAGACTTATTGGGGGGGGGGGGGGGGAGATATAATTATTAGCCATTTTGGATGTGAACAGGGGTTTTTTTCAGGGGGTTATTCTTCTAGGCACCCCTCATATCTTGGCACTTGCTCATTCCTACCTTGGCTCAAGTACACAGAGCCTTCTAGACATTATTGAACTGCCTTCTGTTTCACTATTGGATAGGGCTGATTGGAGTAGCAGTCCAATGACATTCAGAGGATTATAAGTCTCCATACCTGCTCAAAAGATTTTGGGCTTTGGTTTGCACAATTTCAACAAACTAGTATCACTCATAATTCTATTTGTTTGCAAGCCTATGAAGAGTGAATATGCAATCAATTACCAATGTCACTGACTTATTTAATGCAATGAGTAATCAGAAGTTGCTTCAAGGGATAATAGGTTGTGGAGTGAAATACATGGAGTGGCTACAGAACTTGTTTCACTAATCGTGAATGTCAGCTTTGTCAGCAATCTTTGATATGGAGCAACTTTCTGAGAGATTTGCCCAAGCATGATACCAGTCTTGTGTTTGGGCCTAAATATTTCATTAATATGAATCCTCTAAGTCGTGTTTAATATTAAATTGGACAAATTTGATGGGTCTTGGAACCATATTCCTCCTACCACGTCATAAATGACATGGACTTCACTACTACTGCCCCACCAAATTTTGGTGGCAAACTGAACCCTCTCCTTCAAAATAAGCATGTTTTAGATTTAGAAAGAGCTTCCTGGATTGCTGCCCAAATTCAGCGGTGTAGTATAGAGGAATGAGAAGGGAGCATGCAGCTCCCAGGCTATGTGTTGTGTACCGTTGCCTCTTAGAGTCAAAACAGGCATTTTGTACACACCACTTGTAGTTTCATCTGTTACACTTGCGATTTTGCACACAGTTGCCCAATCAAATGCAAAAAAAGGTAGTTGAAGAAGTAGAATGATTTATTAAGACTATTTGAGATTACCCCATTGCTATCCCCATTCTAATTCTCTGTTTCTAAGCCGAAGAGCCGAAGATACCCCACCCCTCCTTTATTGGCATTAGTAGAAGCTAAAAACTATGGGAGGGGAGTCTTCGGGGGGAGAGTTAACTGTCCATCTATATATACTTGCTGTCTTAAATTCTTTCGTGGGAGAATGTCAAGATACAGATTGAATGAGCAAATAATTATATATACAGTGTAAATCTGATGAGTTGTTCACCTGCTTTAAGTTCCTGTATTGGAAAAAAAGGTGAGACAGAAACAAAGTAAATAAATAAACAATACAATGAAATTTGGATCCTTCCAAAACCAGTGTTTTGTAAAGCAGTGTAACAATTTGCATCACACATACAGTAGTTTAGCATTAGAAGCAACAGTGTACCTGAGGGACCGCCTTACCCCATACTGTCCCATGAGATCACTGAGATCAGAAGAGCAGGATCTTCTCTTTGTACCGAGCACCAAAGCCTTTCGCCTGACTTCGACGAGGAGGCGGGCATTTTCCATCATTGCGCCCACACTTTGGAACTCCTTACCGCCGGAGATTAGGTCACTCCGCGACCTCATGGCGTTTTGGAAGGCCTGTAAGACCTGGCTGTTCCGGCAGGCTTTTGTAACCTGAGTTAGTCTAGTGGTATATGTTGGTTTTACGGCTAAATGTTGCGGTTTTAACTTGTTTTAATTTGTATAACCTATATAATGTGCTGCGATTCATTCGATTTGTGAGCCGCCCCAAGCCACCCGGGAGTGGCGGCCAAGGAATTCGAATAAATAAATAAATAAACATTTCACATTCGTAATAAAGATGAAAATTATTTCCAAGATGTTTTGCTCCCAGTAGGATCCATTAAGGAAAGTGATGTAATTTTATCACTGACCTTTGTAGAATTCTGAAATGCTTCAATTTGATATCACCATATTTGTGAGAACATTTTATATATTCACATGAGTTGTGTATTGTTATATAAAATCCTCATAAAATAGTACCGGTATGTTGATGCTCCTTGTCAGGTAAATTTTGAGAAAGTTGGAAATGCCTTTCTCTCATTTTCAACTACTGAAATTAATTATTACCTGTAAAGCATGGAAGAAAAAATGTGAGCAATAATCCCACCTCTATGAAGAATCCACCATACTACTTCAGTTCATTCTTTTCTTCACATTTCTTACATTAAGATCATAGTTCATTGTAGCTTTCATAAAACAAACATGATTCTGTTGTTGTTAGTGTTGCAGGCGAATATTACAAATCAACGTGTGGGAATTTAACACAGCAATAAGTCTTCACTGGGGAACCAAGAAGGGAATACAAGTGCCGGTACTTCAGTTATGAATAAAACAACATTCAGAATTGTAAATTAAAGCATTTGATCTGAGGAAACCATATTTTTGTCTGAAGAAGTTGTTTAAATATTAATTGTGCTTCATTATGGCTGTTTTTTTAAATAAAAAAAATCTAGTTATATGTGCCATGCTTTTCTCCACTTTTGAAGTATGCATATTTGATGTAAAAATAATTATAGCTGCACATTTCATCTATATTTAAATTTCGTAGGATTTATTCTTATTTTGACACAATTAAGTATTTCATTATAGTTTTCTATTGTATTGTTAATTTTCCGGAGAAGTATTGAGCAGCATTTGTAAATACTTGGTAAATAAATAGCTTTCCCGGGCATGTGTTGTGGGGTACAACCAAGGCTGGTGTAAATCATCTTGCATGTCTTACTGTTAGTAGGCCTTTAAAGAGCCAACCAGGGGCTTCCCAAAATACAAATGGCACTTCCTTTGGATGAATGCAAAGGGGGCATGCTGAGTTATAATGGTGTAATTTATGTCTTGGTTGGAAGATTATGTGGCACTACAGTAAATATTAATATGTATTCCAAACTTTATTATCAAGCAATAAGAAAGCCTTCATTGCCATTATCTTGTAGTTCAGCCCTTCTCTCTAATCGTTTCTGCTTCCATATAAACACTGAAGCCCAATAGTCCTCCTCACTACTTCTCCTGTGTATTCTCCTTCGGTGCCAGAGTGTGTGGGTGCATGTCTAAGGCAGCGTGCAGTATTAGAGATTAAGCCTCTGAGCTTGACATCCCTTTCCTCCAACAGCACAAACTTTGTTCCTATGTCCTCTGTCACGATGATTCTATAACATGGCAGTAGCATTGCGGAAGGAATTTTCCAGGCCAGCAGCTATCCATCATCTTAGTTAATTTTATTTCTTTGGCTGTTTTGTTTGTAAATAGGTATTTCTCCTGAATCTCACATTGTACTTTTTGTGGCTTTTTTTTTGGAGCAGCTTACTCACTATTAGCGTGGTTATAGATTGGGTGTATGTGAGGTATTTTGTTCTCAAAATGTGCTTAAAGATTCAGATTTCCCTGCCACAGCAAGAATTTCCTCCAGTTGGTAGAGCTGATATTCCTTAAATTGTGCTCACCCCCCCAATATTCCAGCCAGGTGTAGGAAGAGTCTGAGATTTGTAACTTGCTAGTGTTCTGATTCATGAAAACAGCTGATGAAGAATTCATTAAAGAAAAACCTGGACTGGACTACTGTGATGCTCTCTACATAGGCCTTCCTCTGTCGGTGATCCAGAAGCTCAAGCTGGTGCAGAACGCTGCAGCTAGGTTAGTGGCAGGACTACCTTCCCGCTGCCACATTATGCCTGTTCTCGCGAACTGCACTGGCTTCAATAGAGCACCGGATCACCTTCAAAGTGCTGGTTTTGACCTTCAAGGCCTTGAATGGTCTAGGGCCAGTGTACCTAAGAGGCCACCTCTCCCAATACAACCCCTCAAGACCGCTGCAAACAGAATCCCAAAACCTTCTGGTGATACTGAGCTGCCAAACTCTGTGCCTGACCACAACGCGGAGGAGGGCGTTCAGTGCCATTGCACCCACACTGTGGAATGCTCTCCCCCCCCCCACAGTTCGGGCTCTATCAAACCTACTGGCCTTCCGTAAGGCCTGTAAGACTCAGTTGTTCTTGCAGGCCTTCGGTCAGTAATAACCCTTGGCCGTATAATGTACTATGTAGGCCATAAGAGTACTCGGCGCATAGGTATATTTTACCCTGTTAGATGTTGGTTGTTGTTGTATAGTGTTTTTATAGTGTTTTTACTCTGTTTTAATGTTTTAATGTTTTGATCCATGTAAGTCGCCCCGAGCCTATCAGGAGTGGGCGTCTAACAAGTCGAAATAAATAAATAAATAAATACCAGGAAATATACAGTGTCTAGACTCCTGCATGATAGCATGCTTGTTCGCTAGCAATAAAGATTACATAGAAGTTGAGGTGAAGAGACTGAAGACTACAAAGTTGGTATCTCACTTGGCTATAACTCAAATTCTCACCCAGTTTCCCAATTAACTCCTCCTGTGTTGTGTTAGTGTAGCCAAACAATATTTTACGGTATCTTTTCTCTTTTTTAAAAAGGAGCATTTAGATGGAGAAAGTAGAGGGTGGTCAGTGTACTCCCAACTGTTTTCTCAGTAGTCCTGAAAGCATCTGAGAAGGTCATCAGGAGTGGTGAAATCTGGCTCCTCCTTCCCTCTAGGAAGGAGATGTGGTTTGAAAATAAAGGGCAGTATTTATACTTGAATCGTTTAATGTATGTAAATTGGTCCTGTTTGCAACATAGACTTCATGTTATTAGTAACAGGAGTGAGATTCCTGCTACATGATAGTAGACTTCTTTTCCAGTTGGCTTCTTTTGTTCACAAAACTACTAGTCCTCGGACTCATGCTGTTCTTTGGACCCATTTAGAAATTATGCAGCAGGAGATATCCTTCCAAGCCGCTAGATCTAGCCTTAGTTTTCTTTTTTTTAAAAAATAACCCCAGTTATATCAGAACTGTAAAAATACAGTATCACGAAGCCACTGTCTGAATTCATTAAGAGTCTTGGGTTGAGGTGCCTTTGCATGCTTTATTTCCCCTTGTCATTGAAATTACCCAAGACTTCAGGTACAGGTGCCACACCAATGCCTGGATGCTATGACGGACAGTGCAGCATCCGGGTGAATAATAAGGGACACTGAAGGTGAATCTTCATAAGGTAGACGCTCTGTGGACTGGCATTTCTCAGATCCCGGCACTAGGTAACTCGTCTGGCCTAAATGGAGTCACACTTCCTCAAGGAAGAAGGTGTGTCACTGGAGAACCAGGTGGACTCTATGGTTCATGTTTTTGGCAATATTTTTTCACAAGGACTTTGCCTTTGTTTTCCTCTGAGTTGAGAAAGTATGACTTGCCCAAGGTTCCCCAGTAGATTTCCATGGCCAAGCAAGGATTTGAACTGTGGTCTCCGGACTTGTATTTTAACACTCAGACTGCTACACCACTCTAGCTCTCTTTTTATATACCGTCTGGAAATTAAACTGAACAGTTATCTTTTTTCTGATAATATCTGTTAAATGTGAGTGAAATTAAATGGGCCGTACTGTCCATTGCACGTGAATCATAGAGTTGGAAGAGACTACATGGGGTATCTAGTCCAATCTCCTGCCTTGCAGCCAGGCATGTAGCCAGGGGGGGGGGGCTAAGGGGGCTTCAGCCCCCCTCCCCCGAAATTCTCAGGGTGGTCTGCGAAAAGGCCTTACTGGTACATTATTTAAACTGTTATGTTTATTCATATCATGATCTGATCACCATGCTCATTATATCCCACATTAATGAGGTTATTGGGATAACAATACAAAAGTTTGCTAGGGTAGACCCTCTTCCACCCAGTCTCAGCCCCCCGAACCAAACTCAGCCCCCCTCGAATCAAAATCCTGGCTACGGCCCTGCTTGCAGCAAAAGCACAATCAAAACAACCTCGACAGACGACCATCCAAGATCAGTGCATTTTTCTTATACAGGAAAGAACAGAAGCATGAGGAAATGCAACAGGAAAGCTGAGTCACTTATCTCGTTGACATGGCAGACATAATTCTGCCCCCCCAGTTAGGCAGTTTGTTTTAAGAACTTAAGAACATAAGAAGAGCCATGCTGAATCGGACCTCAGCCCATCTAGTCCAGCATTCTGTATCACACAGTGGCCCACCAGTTGTACACGGGGATCTCGAGCAGAAGAGAGGGCAAAACCCTGACCTGCTCCCGACCCCCCACAACCAGTACCCAGGGAAATCCTGCCTACCTCAACCAACTCCGAGGTGGCACTTGAAGGTCCTTTTCAGTATCTACCGATACACTTGGTATCCATGAATCTGTCTAATCCTGCCTTGAAGTTGTTCAGGCTGACAGCTGTCACAACCTCTTCTGGAAGTGAGTTCCATAACCCAATGACCCTCTGGGTGAAGAAATATTTCCCTTTATTAGTCCTAATTTTCCTACCTTGGAGCTTCAGGGAGTGCCCTCTAGTCCTAGTGTTTTGTGACAAAGAAAATAATTTTCTTTATTCACCTTTTCTATCCCATGCATGATTTTATACACTTCGATCAAGTCACCTCTTAAACGCGCGTCTTTCAAGGCTGAAAAGACCAAGGCGTTGCAACCTGGTTTCATAAGGAGCCGCTCCATCCCTTGGATCATTCTTGTTGCCCTTTTCTGTACCTTTTCCAGTTCCGTTATATCCTTCTTAAGGTGCGGAGACCAGAATTGTACACAGTACTCCAAATGTGGCCTTACCATAGATTTGTAGAGAGTAATACAACATTTGCTGACCTATTTTCGATTCCCTTTCTGATCATGCCTAGCATAGAATTTGCTTTTTTCACTGCTGCAGCGCACTGGGTTGACATCTTCATTGAGCTGTCCACCAAGACCCCAAGATCCCTTTCCTGGTTTGTCTCGGAAAGCTTTGACCCCATCAGTTGATAAGTGTAGTTGGGGTTCTTTGCCCCGATGTGCATGACTTTACACTTGTTGAGGTTAAAATGCATTTGCCACTTTGTTGCCCATTCACTCAATTTCGAGAGATCTTTCTGGAGCTCTTTACAATCAGTTTCATTTTTAACTACCCTGAACAATTTAGTGTCGTCTGCAAACTTTGCTACCTCAGAATTCACTCCTACATCAGATCATTAATGAATAAATTAAAAATAACGGACCCAAAACTGAACCTTGGGGTACGCCACTTCCCACCTCTTTCCACCCAGAGAAGTGTCCATTTATTACCACCCTTTGTTTCCTACAGTTTAGCCAGGTTCCAATCCAGGACAAGACCTGTCCCCTGATTCCATGGCTGAAGAGCTTATTTAGGAGCCTTTGGTGAGGACTTTGTCAAAAGCCTTTTGAAAGTCAAGGTAAACAATATCGACTGGGTCCCCTTTATCTATGTGTTTATTTACACCCTCAAAGAATTCTAACAAGTTAGTAAGACATGATTTGCCTTTGCAGAAACCATGTTGATTTTCTTTCAGCAATGCCTGTTCTTCTATGTGCCTAGTAATTTTTTCTTTAATAATGGTTTCCATCATTTTGCCTGGAACTGAGGTTAAACTGACTGGTCTATAATTTCCTGGATCACCTCTGGATCCTTTCTTGAAGATCGGTGTTACATTTGCCTCCCTCCAGTCCTCGGTACAGTGCCTGATCTTAGAAAGGTTATATATCTTAGCTAGAAGTTCAGCAATTTCACACTTGAGTTCCTTAAGAACTCTGGGGTGGATGCCGTCTGGACCTGGTGATTTGTTGACATTTAGTTTAGTAAGGCATATGAGAACATCCTCCTTGTTTATCTCTATCTGTTTTAATTCTTTTAATTCCCTCCCTGAAAAAACTGACTCAGCTGAAGGCATATGTTGTCTGTCCTCCTGTGTGAAAACGGAGGCAAAGAAGTCATTCTCAGCAATCTCTTTGTCTTCGCTGATTTTCCCTTTCTGGCCATTGTCGTCGAGTGGCCCAACTGCTTTTCTAGTTGGGTTCCTGCTTCTGATGTACTTAAAGAAGTTTTTGTTGTTTTTTAAATATTCTTTGCTATGTGTGCCTCAAAATCTCTCTTGGCTTTCCTGACTGTTGCTTTGCATTTAGTTTGCCAGAGCTTGTGTTCCTTTCTGTTCTCCTCGGTAGGAAGAGCCTTCCATTTCTTAAATGAGTTTTTCTTCTTTCCAATCACATCTTTTACTTCGTTTGTAAGCCATACTGGTGTCCTTTTGGACTTTCCATGCCTCTTTCTTTTTATTGGAATGCATTTTAGTTCGGCCTGTTTTAAGGTATTTTTAAACAGTTTCCAAGCATTTTGGAGGGATTTGATTTTTTACTGCTCCTTTTAGTTTGTTCTTTACAATTTTTCTCATTTTGGTGAAATTCCCTTTGTGAAAATTTAAGGTCTCTGTGTTAGTTTTCACTGACAGTTTGCTATCCAAACTTACGTTGAAGGTTATTGTGTTGTGGTCACTGGTACCTATGGGCTCAGTTACAAGGACATCTTGAACGAGATCTTGTTCATTAGTTAGCACCAAGTCCAGGATCCCCTTTCCCTGGTTGGTTCCATGACCATCTGCTCAAGGGAATAATCAGCTAGCATGTCGAGGAACCTTGTCTCTCTTTCATCGTGTAGAACAAGAATTTGGCCAATCTATTTGGGGATAGTTGAAGTCCCCCATTATGACTAATGTATTTCTTTTTTGAGGCCTGTTTAACTTCATTTTCCAGATAGCAGTCTGCCTCTGGAGTTTGGTTGGGAGGGCGATAGCAGATCCCTAGTGCTAGATTAGTTTTTGTCCTGGGAGTTTTATCCACAATGTTTCTGTAGGTGAGTTTGAAATTTCTTGAAGTTCTAATTCATGAGATTCTAGCTCCTCATTTATGTACAGGGCCACACCGCCACCATTTTTCCCTCTCCTGTCTTTCCTGTACAGTTTATAACCTGGAATCTTTGTGTCCCATTTGTTTTCCTCCGTCCACCAGGTTTCTGTTATGCCAATAATATCAATATTTTTTTCCTTTGCCAAATATTCCAACTCCCCTATTTTTGTTCGAGGCTTCTAGCGTTTGCGTACAGACATTTATATTTATTTCTCTGGTGCACTTTCAACTTTGGCTGTTTGTGAGAATTTGTAGAAGGCCTACCATGTCCTACCTCTCGACTACTACTATCTATCTTTTCTGTTGACTCAGCCATTTGTGTATGGATTTCGTCCTCCATACTTGGCATTTCACCCTCTCGAACCGGAAGCTGCCCAGCTCCTGTCGACTTTCCCCTAGGAATCAGTTTAAAAGCTGCTCTGAAATCTTTTTAATATTAGTCGCCAGCAGTCTGGTTCCATTTTCGTTCAAGTGTAACCCGTCCCTTTTGTACAGGTCTGGCTTTCCTGAAAATGTTCCCCAGTTCCTAACAAATCTAAAACCTTCCTCTCGACACCACTGACTCATCCACGCATTGAAGCTCCTGAGCTCTGCCTGTCTGGCTGTCCCTGCGCGTGGAACAGGTAGCATTTCCGAGAATGCTACCTTTGAGGTCCTGGACCTTAATCTTCTACCTAGCAACCTAAATTTGGCTTCCAGGACCATCCGCTTAGCCTTCCCAATGTCATTGGTACCAATGTGTACCACGACCACTGGCTCCACCCCAGCACTATCTACCAGCCTATCTAGATGCCTCGTAATGTCCGCGACCTTTGCACCCGGCAGGCAATTTACCATGCGGTCATCACGTCCATCTCTCAATACCGCAGCATATTTGACTATTTTTAGTGACAACTTTTGTTCCATTATTTGAAATATTACAGTGGACTTTGTAGCAAGTTATAGGATGATATTAGCTCTGCCCGCCATCCAAGGTGTGGATTCTACAGATGGCAGAGTATAGTCTTAGTATCTGCTTGTTTGCTCTCTAGCCCAGTGTTTTTCAACCTTTTTTGAGCCATGGCACATTTTTTACATTTACAAAATCCTGGGTTACACCACCAACCAAAATGACACAAAATTACACTCCAACTCAGTAATACATATAGTTAATATGTTTTTAAATGTATTTATACACTCAGTGTGAAACATGGGCATGTTTCGATGAACATAACATATATATGACTTCCTTTCACATATTTATAAATGGCTATAATGTCTTCTCTCAGCCTTCTCTTCTTCGGGCGAAACATGCTCAGCTCTTCAAGCCGCTCCTCATAGAGCTTGTTCTCCAGACCTTTGTGACATTTCACCCTGAGTGAAACTTGCTTCCAGTTAACTATGGATGTCATGAAGCTGTTATAAACAGTTCTTTGTGCGCGAGGGGGAACTCTCGAAAAATCCAGTAAAATAGCTTTAAAAAAAACATTTCCAAGCGGAGAGGCTCAATTTTTTTCTTGGAAACCTGTGAGGGGGCTGCAAAGAGGGGCGAAAGTGCCAATTTCCCACGGCACACTTGATGATTGCTCACGGCACACTAGTGTGCCATGGCACACTGATTGGGAAACACTGCTCTAGCCTGTTGGCATCACAAAGCTTCTTCATGCTTTACATCTGAGACACCTTGAATAATGTGGGCACCTGTTTCTTCCTGAATGCTTTCTAATGGAAATCTTGATGTTATCGCCATTGTACCTTAACAGTTCTTTTTTTGGAAAGAGCACACCTTTCATTAGTATCTTATTTTGATATATACTCATGTCTTCCTCAATTCATCTAAAAGATACTGTGAAACTAGGAGGCACCGTGTGGATGGATTAATCACCCTGCCTTGTCCTGAAGAGTGTCGGAAGAAAATCTTTCTAGTGAGATCATGGATTAATTAGCGGGGAAAGAGAAAGAGCTGCACGATGAGCATTCCCGTTTAGAGGGAGTGAGCACTCCTTGAGAACACGTGGGCCTCCGTGATGAGCTAAATGCGAACAGCTTTGCTTTCAGTTGGTAACACAAAAGCAACAAAAGACCTTTCCTTCTTTGTTTAGGGTGTATATTGAGTAACGTTCACAATATGTATGAGGACACCTTGGGAGTCTCCATAGAGACTGTGATACTTCATTGAAGTGGGTTTTGTGTTAATAAAATCAGTGAATGAATATATTGCATCTTCTTCGGAGTTATCTGGAGAATATATTGGTTAGATATATTCTTAGGTCTGCAATATTCCCACTTAGCTAGAAACAAATGGTACTGAAATGCTTCAATTTGATATCACCATATTTACATTTTATATATTCATATGAGTTGTGTATTGTTATATAAAATCCTCATAAAATAGTACCGGTATGTTGATGCCCCATGTCAGGTAAATTTTGAGAAAGTGGGGCTTATTTTAAAGTAAAAATGTTTCAAGTGTTGTTGCCTTGGAACAAAGCTGATCTCTTAAATGACTTGCCTCTGAAAAGAGCAATAATCATCTTCTGGGACCTGAAATTCTTGTCTAGTTCAGATGATAATTGTGGTCAGAAAGAAACTCCTGGTTTTTGTTCTTGCTAAGCCTGTTTGGTCCTTAAAAGAGACTCCTCCTCTTCTTGCGAAGGCCTTATTAAGTCCGCCATGGGAGTAGCCATGATGTTTGGGATGGAGAGAGGGTTGGTTTTTTTTTAATCCTCCTTTATCTTTCCATTACCTGAGCATGCTGATGCATTCAGATCAGGTGGTTGATGTATAGCAATGGGTCCCAACCTTTTTTTTGACCAGGGTCCACTTGACCAGGGACAACTTGTTCAGGAACAACTTTGACCAGGGACCACTCTCCAAAATTAGTACCAAAAGGGTTACAAATCAGTTTTTAATCAACTTTAGATTCGGTTTGGTTATTTGTAGTGCTGATTCAGAAAATTGCATTTTATTTTATTGATTTATTTATCTATTTCCAGCATTTTTACCCCGCTCTTCTCAAGCCCCGAGGGGGGACTCAGAGCGGCCTAACAAACACAGTAAAATACAATATAAAAACCAAACAACGTTCAACATTAAAATACATTAAAATACAATCAACATTAACACATTATACATATTCATTTAAGTTAAAAACAGTGTTTTGTCCATAAAAGAGCATCCACCAACTTACCATTAAAATCCAGTTCAAAGTGCTGCCTTGTGCTAGTGTGCAAACGCCTGGTCCCACATCCAGGATTTCACTTTTTTCCTGAATGCCAGGAGGGATGGAGTTGAACGTATGTCGCTAGGAAGCGCATTCCCGCATCAGCCCTAGTTTCAGAAACAGAACACATGCCATCCAGAAGTCACCACAGAAAACCATACTTAATAAGCTTCGGCACTATAAGACAGTTTTGCGAGACCAGTTGCTCTTGTTGCAATGGTGTAGTAAAAGTGAGGCTGCGGACCACATTGTAGGACCACTGGCAGTCCATGGGCCACAGGTTGAGAACCACTGATGTATAGCTATGCACTAGTATGCCTAGGTGTGGTGCTCATAAGAGTTGTAGTTCACTTAAGTAATTTATGACAGCGCCTTCATATGGGGAATGTACTACATTACAGGCATTACAGTGCATTACATGATGTTTCTTTTTCATACAGCTCCATAACATCTTCTTTTGGAGCCTGGGAGTAAAGAGGAAGATAATCCCCATGAAGCAGTTCTTGAAACCTCTTGGGAATGTCGTAATGCTACCTTACTTGATGATATCAGTGGCCATAGTTCGACACTGTTGATAATTTACTGGGTTGTAGTTACACATATTTAGTGTTCTGGAAGAAATCTTCATGATTGCTAATCTTTGAAGGAGGAAGAAGCTACAAAGGGGTAACACATAAAGCTGAATGTAGGAAACAAATGAAGCAGATGGAAAGGATGCAAAACTGGATCAAATCCGGCTTGATTCGGTTTTATTGTCATCTTATTGTTCTCAGTGGCTACCATCTGTCTTATTTTAATACATACAGCATTTCTATCAGGCTTTACCATAGGCAGAGATGATATAACATTGTCAGCTATAGCATTCTCTTTTGTCAATTTATGTTCAAACTAATAGTTATAAAAAATGTGTAACTTTAAGAAATGTTACCTGAATTTCCTTTTTTCCTCCCACATTTCATCCCATTTACTTAATGTCTTGTGTTTTGTGTGTTTTACTATGAGCCATGCAACAGATCTCATGTAAGCCAATTGCATGAAGTGTAGGGCAGAAATTGTTTGAATGAATAACTGTTTGTGATCATGTTGACTTCAGCTCCGTGGCGCTTCCCTTCAGAGGAGTCCCAAGAGAGGAATTGTAGAAACACTGGGGGCACGAGCTAGAACTGTTCAAAATTTAAAATAATACAGAATGTGACAGAATAATTGTTAAATTTAGCTTGTTTTCTGATGTTCTAATCTTTGATGAGATTGTCTATCCCAGTGTTTCCCAACCAGTGTGCCGGGGCACACTAGTGTGCCATGAGCGATCATCAGGTGTGCCGTGGAAAATTGGAACCTCCAGGATTCGGGGGAAGAGTCTAGTGTGTTGAAGTATAAAAACCCTAAGAAACCTACCTCGATAAAGGCACAACATTACAAACACACTGTAACGACTCTCCAACACTCGGTAAGGATCACGCGTAGATTGAAAGCATGGTCCAACACGATTTTATTGCAGGTACGACACATGTGAAGCAAAAGCACCTGCTCGCCACCAAAACACAACTTATATACCCCAACCCCCCTCCCATCGCCCATG